>CM076582.1:997977558-998055212 GCA_034641835.2 Pinus albicaulis
TCCCTTAGATTTACCAGTGCAGGAAAAATTTGCCTCCAACTCTAGTGCATCTGTTTGAGCATCATCCAGGGTGGCAAGCTTTCTTTCTCTCAGAGAGAAACCGAATTTTGAGTCAAAAGCTGCCACGAAAACAACTTTAGCATCAGTTTGATGAGGTTTCATATCAGTAGGAAGGCTCAAATACAATTTGTTAAACCTCTTGATGAACTCTGCCACCCCTTCGTTATGTCTTTTCTTGAGTGTGTTAAACTCAGTAAGGAAATGTCCTTGATCTTTTTTCTCCCCCCATTTTCTGAGAAAAGTATCTTCCATTCCTTCCCAAGTGGTGATGGAACGGTCTCCCAATGTCTTAAACCATTTTCTAGCTTCGCCATCAAGAGATTGAACAAACAGTCTTAAGACTACATCTAGATGCTCCACATTAAAGTTCTCTACAAAAGAACAGAATACCTCAAGATGTTTTTGAGCTTCAATCTCATTTTCCCCATTGAATCGGGGTAAGATCTTCAGATAGTCCTGTGGCATATCATTCAACACTTGAGGTAATGTCGGGGCATACTTATTCAACAAGAAACCAGGAACATTGGCCATCCGAGGAGGTGGGGGTAATGAAAGAGTTTGTTGTGTAAAAGTAGGAGGAGGAGGTGGAAGTGAAGTATGAATGACGATAGGAATGTATTGGACAACAGCTTGAGGTGTTGATGGGAACAACGGGATGTTAATGGAAGATACTTCGGTGACTTCTTTGACCTCTTCGACCTCAGGGGTAAGGTGAAAGGGGTAGTATGTGGTATCCCTTGACTCAGCTTCGTCTTTAATTCGGACACCTCCCTAGGGTGGAATATCTGAGTAGTAATCTCTATCTCCCACAGTAGAGTCGGGACCTTGCACTTGGGCAACCTGAGAGGAGGAGGACGAAAAGTCTTCTAAACAGAATTCAGGGATCTCAGTATGGACTGATGGTATTTCTCTCCAACTCCTTCTATGTAGGATATTCTCTAGGTCAAACACAGAAGGTGTCTTTGGTTGAGACGTATCTGACCTCAGGTGTGGCTTACGAGGAGCCAGGACTGCAAGTAAATTTTTCTGATAAATGAATGTGGAGTCGCCAAGGTGAGGGATCTAAAACTCTCAACTCTCCATGCTCACCTATTTTAAGAGTGACTAAGGTTTTTTCGAGGTCGAGGGATTCAACTTCTCTCAACTTCGATTCCCCGGAAACCGTGCCAAAAAGATGTTGTCAATCCTAGAGACAACCTTGAGTTGTGAAAGACCAGTGCCTAGGACATCTTATATAGCAAGGAGCAGTATGATATAAGAAGGACAATCAGTAGAACAAGGCTCTTTTGCTATTTCAGTTTTAGCAGGAAAGATCAATGTAGATGGAACCAGAATATTCACAAACTCAGCATAATGAAAGGAACACTGCAGAGGTAAGATGTGAATTCTCAATATGCATCCACTAGAAAATTTGGCGGAAATTCCGACGGCCAATTCGTCACTATTCTGACACATAGTCATCGCAAGAGTGACAGTTCGAGGGCAGGAAAAATGCGGTTTACCATACCGTTGCAGTTCCGACGCAATTAAAAAGTGTCGCACTATCGACACCTTTTCTGTCGCTTCCAAACAAGCGTCACTCTTCCGACGTTTCCCAATCCGTCGCACTTTCGACCTTTGTAAACTGTCGCACTTCTGACGAAATGTGATCTAACGTTTTGAACGTCGCTCTTCCGACGTTTGTAAACTGTCACAATTACGACGAAATGTGGTCCAACGTTTTGAACGTCGCTCTTCCAACGTTTGTAAACTGTCACAATTCCGACGCAATGTGGTCTGACATTTTGGACGTCGCTCTTCCGACGGTTGTAAACTGTCACAATTCCGACAAAATGTGGTCCGACGTTTTGGACGTCGCTCTTCCGACGTTTGTAAACGGTCTCAATTCCGACGAAATGTGGTCTGAAGTTTTGAACGTCGCTCGTCCGACGTTTTTATACTGTCGCTCTTCCGACGTTTCTAATCTATCGCAATTTCGACGCTTACAAGGCGTCGGTATAGCGACGGCAAGTTCAATTTTTTTTTTATTTTTATTTTTTTTAAATGAAACTTTAAAAGAGAAAAAATTATGTTTTGAATATATTATATGAAGTAAAACAGTCCATGAAGTCATTACATTTTCACATCTAAAGATTGGAACCCAAATATCCATCCAGAAAAGTGGAAGTCCCACCCCAGTCAATGATAGAAAAATACCCCATGTCACATACAGGGACTTGATATAAAACCCAGTAACGGTCCACATGGAGATTATCGACAATCTGAGAAAGCATCCAAATATGCCCGAGGCATCTATAAGAAAGTGAAATAGCAGTATGTAGAATAGTAAAGCAACAGATAGAGTACCGACATCCATTGTTCCAAATATAAATTAAAGTACCCAAAATCCTTGAACAGAGAAAAACGCTAATCATGTGAGGAGTGTGATATGTCCAAAATATAAAAAGACCATCAGACCATATCAATAAACCAGCAACATAGACCAGCATCGCTAGTTTTGAAGGCAGAGTGATAAACATTAATCATTTTTTTTTCACAAGAGAAAAATCGTTGTTTTGAATATATTATATGAAGTAAAACAGTCCATGAAGTCATTACATTTTCACATCTGAAGATTGGAACCCAAATATCCATCCAGAAAAGTGGAAGTCCCACCCCAGACAGTGATAGAAAATACCCCATGTCACATACAGGGACTTGATATAAAACCCAGTAACGGTCCACATGGAGATTATCGACAAATTTGAGAAAGCATCCAAATATGCCCGAGGCATCTATAAGAAAGTGAAATAGAGTATGTAGAATAGTAAAACAACAGATAGAGTACCGACGTCCATTGTTCCAAATACAAATTAAAGTACCCAAAATCCTTGAACAGAGAAAAACGCTAATCATGTGAGGAGTGTGATACGTCCAAAATATAAAAAGACCATCAGACCATATCAATAAACCAGCAACATAGACCAGCATCGCTAGTTTTGAAGGCAGAGTTATAAACATTAATCATTTTTTTTTCACAAGAGAAAAAACGTTGTTTTGAATATATTATATGAAGTAAAACAGTCCATGAAGTCATTACATTTTCACATCTGAAGATTAGAACCCAAATATCCATCCAGAAAAGTGGAAGTCCCACCCCAGACAGTGATAGAAAAATACCCCATGTCACATACAGGGACTTGATATAAAACCCAGTAACGGTCCACATGGAGATTATCGACAAACTGAGAAAGCATCCAAATATGCCCGAGGCATCTATAAGAAAGTGAAATAGCAGTATGTAGAATAGTAAAGCAACAGATAGAGTACCGACGTCCATTGTTACAAATACAAATTAAAGTACCCAAAATCCTTGAACAGAGAAAAACGCTAATCATGTGAGGAGTGTGATATGTCCAAAATATAAAAAGACCATCAGACCATATCAATAAACAAGCAACATAGACCAGCATCGCTAGTTTTGAAGGCAGAGTGATAAACATTAATCATTTTTTTTTCACAAGAGAAAAAACGTTGTTTTGAATATATTATATGAAGTAAAACAGTCCATGAAGTCATTACATTTTCACATCTCAAGATTGGAACCCAAATATCCATCCAGAAAAGTGGAAGTCCCACCCCAGACAATGATAGAAAAATACCCCATGTCACATACAGGGACATGATATAAAACCTAGTAATGGTCCACATGGAGATTATCGACAATTTGAGAAAGCATCCAAATATGCCGAGGCATCTATAAGAAAGTGAAATAGCAGTATGTAGAATAGTAAAGCAATAGATAGAGTACCGACGTCCATTGTTCCAAATACAAATTAAAGTACCCAAAATCCTTGAACAGAGAAAAACGCTAATCATGTGAGGAGGTATATATATCACAACCCAGTTCGCTTGCTTTTTATCTAAGCTGATTCCAAAATTGGTAACCATCTCTGCTGCATCCGAGATGTAATGTTTAGGTCACTTTAATGATCAAGAGCCCACACAAAGATCTCACCCCTGCCTACAGAGAAGGTTCCCAGACCAACAGAGGAGTATAATACGAGGTAGGCCCAACATGGCCTGATTGTAAAATTGTAAAGCTGGTAGAAATTGCAATGATTTTTTCTAATTAAAGTTAATCTATTAACAGTGGGAATAAAATTACACCGAAGTCAAAATCATTGCCCAGACTCATGGAAAATTTGTCATCAAAAAATCAAAAAATTAAGAAGACTACCCTCATACGGGGAAACCAGTCTTGAACGTTTAATTTACAAAATTCAAAAATATTACAAAGGTCCAGCACAGTAAAATAATCTAAAAGCAGCCCAATTAAGTGGGCCGCGAAGCAAGAAAAACAAATTAACCAAACTACTCTTCCGGCTCCTCGACGATTCGGCACCATCCTTCGGAAGGTCCAGGATCACTAGGTGCTACCTCCACATTCATGCCACAGCTCCCCTCCTGAAGGCCCGAATGCTGGCCGGCTTTTTTGGAGCTTAGACCCGCCGGACGGGTGCATTATTCCTCCATTTGGGCCTCCTCGCGGAAAACCACAGTGACTGAAGTTGTAATTCATGGGCGGTTGAGAGAGAAATTAAAGGAAAATTGCGCAGTGCCCATCGTGGGAGAAGGTGAACTAGCGGTGGGGAAACGAGGAGAAGGGGAATCCATACGGTGGCCAGATCCTACAACCCGACCCTGCCCACTCCTAGTATTTGGATAGCGACCTGCATAATCACTGGATTGGCTGGAAGACAACTCGGTTGAGGGGATGGAGGGAGCGCGGAGGAGTTGACCTCTAGTGCTCCCCCTGCGGCAACGCATCCTTTGACGCACGTGAGGCATGGGTGCAGTCTCACTAGCAGTGGGCACAAGAGGAGACGGAGAAGCAGAATTCCAAGAAACAGAGGAAGACAGACAAGGACCAGATCGAGAGAAATGAAGATATGCAGCAAGGTCTACGCAACAGTTCAGCTTGCCACTTCTCCTTCTCGTCACAGTGAGTAGGTAGTGTAACCCAGCAACCGGCTCGTCTGAAAAACCATAGCGAAATGCCATTTTATCAATGCAATGCAATCGAAGGACACTCGTCATAATTAATCTCTGATCATTAATGAGAGCCGAAGGCCAGATCATATTGGAGCATGCAGAATCGCTAACGGGAGTGGAGTTCTGATCTTGAACAGTGTTAAAATTTAATGCGATTTGATGTGAAAACCTTTGAATTTAATTGAACAGCGTTAAATCTTAATGAGATTGATATGAAATCGCCACATCCATGTCTCATCGCCTTAAACGCCATCGAATGCACCTGCAGCCGAGAGCAAGGCAAGTTTTTATTGAGGACACGTGGCAAAAATTGATTGGAGCGGATCTTTGTTTGGGCCGCTCGCGCAGTGGAAATCTGGACCCAAAAAAAATTAGGGCGAATTTGATAAGAAATTCGCGTCACAACTCTCCCTCCGTACGCCAGCCCAACTTCGGACCTGAAAAATATTAGGGCGGAATTCATTTGGTTTTCGCGTCACAAAATTGGCCGACGTCAGCAGGCTATTTTGGAACGCGAATTTGGTTTGAATTATGGTTTATCGCCGTTTGAAGTCCGGCGGGCTCGACTTAAGAACAATTTTGTTTGATCCCATCTTATAAAATTTGTGTTGGTTTTCTTTGATAATACACATATTTATAATAAATCATGGAAAGACCACACTAAACATGTGGAAAAGTTATATAAATTATTGAAAACAATCATTTTTATGTAAAAATATCCAAATGTGCTTTTGGGAAATAAGAATTTGAGTATTTGGTTCATATTGTTTTAAAGGAAGGAGTGAAGTTGGAGCCTCAAAAGATGCAAGCTATTACAAAATGACCTATTCCTAAGAAAATCAAGGTTCCTAGAAGATTTTTATACTTACATGATATTATTGATCATTTGTTAAGAATTATGCATGCATTTCAAGTCCACTCACATATCTCTTGAATAAAATATCATTTATATGGAATGATGAGGCTACTTTGGCATTCTCTCTTTTAATGGATGCCATGTCTTCTACACCAACATCGGTTGCACCTACTTTTGGTAAAACATTCATAGTAGAGTGTGAGGCACTAGGACAAGGAATTTACGTAACATTAACACAATAAGGGATATCATTGGCTTTAAAAAGCAAGGAATTCAAAGAAAATATTTGGTGAAATCTACGTATGAAAAATAAATGGAAGCAATATTACATGCAATAAAAAATGGGGATAGTATATCAGTGGGAGGTACTTTAAAGTCAAGATATACCATGATAGCATAAAGTATTTTTTGAAGCTATGGATTTCATTGGAAGATTAACAAAAATGAGGAGAAAAATGCAAAGTTTTAATTTTGAGATAATCTGCAAAAAGGGTAAGGAAAATTTAGTACATGATTCTCTTTCTAAAATAGAAGAGGCCTCAAATTTATATCCAATTACATTTTCTATTCCTAGGTGGCTAGAAGAAGCTTTCCATAATGGAAAAATGACAATAGTACTAAACAAAAACTAAAATTTATAAAGGATGGGATGAACTCTATGGAGCATTGGGAATGAAAGAGAGATATACTTTGGTGCAAATGTAGAATATTTTTATGCACGCAAGCATATTTGAATAAACAAATATTAAGGGAGTCCCATGTCTCTCTGATGGTAGGACGCAAGGTTCCTTAAAACATCTCACAGGATCAAAAAATATATTTTTGGAAGGAATGAAGAAAGATATTCAAAATTTTGTAAGAGAAGGTCAGGTTTGCATAATAAATAAAAGAGAGATAGTAAAATCTCTAGGGTTACTTCAACCATTCCACATACATATTCAAAGACTAGAAGATATATCAATAGACTTTATTACAGGGTTACTTAAATATAAAGGTAAGTATTACATTTTTGTGGTCATTTATATAGACAAATTTTGTAGATTTTTTTTGTAGAGCTCAAAGTACATAAACAACAAGCCAAGTGGCAGAAGTGTCCATGAAATAAATTCATAGTCTTCATGGTTTTCCTAAAGTAATAGTAAACAAGAAACTTTTGGAAATAATTATTTAATATGAGTGGAGAAACACTAGCTTCCATGAGTTCTACATATCAAACACAATCAAATGGTCAAACAAAAATAGTTAACAAATGTTTTTAAGGTTATCTACAATGTTACTCTTTAGAAAAGCAACTTAGTATGCCATAATTAATAATCATTCCCTATTCACTTTTGTTAATAGGTTTATGTCAGACGATGATGCAGGGGCATTAGGCACTAGCCAACAATGTAGGAGGTTTTTTCCACATGTTGTGGCTAGGAGGGTTCGAAAACATTTGAGTTGTAACAGCTAGGTGTCCATACCTCAACTGACTGTATTACTTAGACTAGTTAGAGTTGTAGGAGTCGAACAGTTTCAGTTAGTTGAATTATTATAATTAGACCTTTTTATTTCTAGAACGATCCTCTCAGAGGAACCAAAGAGCCATATGTTATGTATATAAATTGTAATTCCTCGGATGAATAAAAGTAGAGAGGGAAGAGGAGAGTAGAGAGGGGATTTCTGCAATAAACCTCTGTGTGTGAACAATTGTTTCCAGTTAAATGATTTCCAAGCTTAGTTTCCATTGAATTATCTCGAACTGCTAATTGTGAAGAATTGTTTAATTGTGAGGCGATTGGGTACTGATAATTCCATTCTTCTATATTTTAATTCTCGTAAATTGTTGGATAACCCTGTGAACTCACCCCACCCGAAGGTGAGGTCTGTGTAGAGAACCGGTGTCGTGAACACTGTTCAAATATAAAAATCCCGCTTAATAAAGAGACAAGATTGTTGTGCTTTCAGAACCTGACCCAAGGATTGGACATGAGTTAACAAACAAAAGGATAGCGGAACCAGACTTGCACCCATGGTCAAGCCCTGTACCAAAACCATGAGCAGAATCACAAAAGCGGGTTGCCCATATCGCACCGCTTTTGCGGAGTAGGCGGTATTTCCTATTCGCGAGAGATTCCATAGGGAATGCGACACGTGGAGAAGTGACCCCCGGAAAACCATCGTTTAACTCGCGCCATTGCACGTTAAAGCCTGACGTTGGAAGCCGAGCGAAATTTCCAAGAGTCGTTGATTTGGAGAAGGGCCATCGGACGGTGGTCGCATGTTGAACTTGCCTGAAGGTTAACAAAGGTGTGCGGAGGATAGCCAAGTATGATACGAGTGTTTGATTGGTTATTGATATATATAGGTGGGGCCGGAGTATAATGAAATTGTTTAATTAAACGATTGGCGGATAATTAGCATAAGTCTGGAGCATGATTGTTGTAAGGCTGGGTGGTGAAATATAGCGTTGAAAGTTCATTACAAGTTATTTATTTAAAAAGAAACGTGGAGTATAAATACAAAGTGTTGAAAGTTAAACATTGGATATAGTTGCAATGCAGAAAATGGAAACAGAAACGAGTGAAGGAAGACCTCTGAAACATCTTTCAATCCTAGATTGGAAGGTGATCACCCTAAACTAGGTGGGGACCACATGTATTTTTGTAGAAAGTCTATTTTTAGACTATGTCTATTTTTAGACATATGGAGCATGGTCCGGGGATTCCAGTATGAGATTCTTGGAGCATTGGTCATGTTGGTAAAAATAGATGGACCTACATTTTTAGACATATGGGTAAGTCTATTTTTAGTGCACGTTTAAAATGAGCAGATGAATATTATTTACTCTTAATAATATTTGGACTCTAAACTTCAGTTTACTCTCTTGGAGCACTTCAGTTTGACCCCCAGAGGTGGGGCATGCAGCTGACATGAGGATTTACGCTATTCCCATGGGTTTGGTGAGCTAATGCATGGTTGACTTCAGTTAGAGCTCAAGTGGCGGAGTTCGGTGGAGTTGATTAAGGAGTTGATGGAGTTGAGACTAGTTGAACTAGTTGTGATCAATTTAACTGGCGATTACACTAGAGATGAGTTGGGTGAATTAAATATTATTTAATTCACTGATTATTAACTCATTATTCAACTAAAGAACACATCAGTTAACTCAGTGCATGGACAGTTCAGTGAAAGACCGGTGGAAGAGGTAGATGAAAGGGTGAGATCGACAGCAGTTGTACATTAGTTGTGCATGAGATTTGCACAATAAGTGGGATGAGTATGCCAATGATGATTGCCTTCATTCAGAAAGAAACCCCCTTCTTTCCCTGTCGCTATTCTCTCCTTTTGTCGCAGGTGGCCAGGTAGCTAGTGGAGGAGTTTTAGACATGACTTGTTCAAAACTGAGCTAGTTTTGTGTGTAGCTTTTGGAGACAGTACTGAGTACTTGTGAGGAGTATTGTATTGTGTAAAGTTACATGTTCTCATAAATTTATATGATACATATATCTGGGGGTTTTCAGCTATAAGCTTTCCCCATACATGTTGCGTTCTATGTGTGTGAATTGATGTTCTACCACTTGTTTTATTTTCCGCATGTGATGATTAATTTGTAGAAGAGATTATGTTTTATGCAACAAATCAAATTTGTGTATGATCAAGTTAATCTCGGTGAATAAATCTTCATTATTCAGCAAATTTATACATGGTATCAGAGCAAAATTAATCGTCAAAGATCTATTATGGTGATTGCAATTATTTCCTCAGACAGAGTCTGCACTCGGGCCAGGTAGCCTCCAGATTCATCTTTCTTCGAAAAGTGAAAGGTCTGGTAAATACCCGTGCGGTCAATCTATGATTTGGGAATAATTTGTTCTCAAGTGTAGATCGGAAGCGGTTGAGTTGTTAGCTCTTGGAATTCGAATTTGCAGATTTGTGTTCTTGGTGCCGCGGCGAAAATGTCTTTCAACGGATTGCGACTAGAATATGCCTTGGAAGGCAGTTCGAATTATGTTGCATGGAAGGACCGCATGGAGGCTGTATTAGATGATAATGGGTTGTTGGAATTCGTGGAGAAAGAGATTCCAAAGCCTACTTCTACTGATGTTGCTGTTGTGGAAGCATGGCAAAAGAAACAAGCAAAATGTCGAAGGATCCTGTTGGAGGGCGTAAAGGATCACATTGTGTCCAGCCTGCATGGGAAGGCTTCTCCATATTTGATGTGGAAAGCCTTGACGGATCTATACCAAAGCAAGAGCGACCAGAGGAAGCTGGCGCTCAAGGATAGACTCAGAAACATCAAGATGGAGAAAGGAGAGAGCATCCCCAAGTACCTCACGAGGTTCACCCAATGCAGGGATGAGCTGGGAAGCGTGGGAGTGACGGTGGAGGATGAGGACTTGGTGAGCTTGGCTCTCCTGGGTCTTCTGAAAAGTTGGCATGCATATCAAGATAGTGTCAATGGTCGGGAGAAATTGCCCGGATGGGAAAGACTGTGGTCTGATCTGGTGCAAGAGGAGATGCGGCGGAATACCAGGGATGGATCTTCATCAAAGGCATCTGATGAAGAAGACTGCGCTTTGGATGCCATAGAAAGGAAGGGGAAGGACAAGGAGAAGGCTTCTCAATCCGGTGCAGATGGTAAAGAGCGTGACATGTCCAAAGTGAAGTGTTTTCACTGTCACGATCATGGACATTACACCACGAATTGCCCAAAGAAGAAGAACAACAAGCAGGTTGCTAGAGCTGCAGCTGGTGAGGTTTTTACCTCGCAATTTGAGCTGGACTTCTCATTGATCACATGCATGTTTTCTAGTGCATTGGGATCAGGGTGGTACTTTGATAGTGGCGCTTCCTTTCACATGACGGGAGATGTGAATCTTTTCAGTGACTTGGTGGAGAAAGGTCTCCAGTTGCATGTTGAGTTGGGCGACAATGGACGATACAATGCGACCGGAATTGGTACCATAACCTTTCAGAGGGAGTCAGGTAAACTCATTCTTTTACAAGATGTATTGCATGTACCAGGTCTAACAAAGAATCTGATCTCAGTCGCAATGTTAGAGGATAAAGGGTATAAAGTTGTCTTTAGAGAAGGAAAATTTTTCCTTCGGCACAAGACAACGGGACAAGTCAAGAAGGTTGGGATTTGAGCAAAGAATATCTATAGACTTGAAGTAGATGGGATGTCTACGGAGCTTCCTACTGTTGGGAAGCGGAAGGAAGACATGCAACTGATGCTTGAGAGGGAGCAAGTTTTGCATTCAGGTGAAAGTGAACCTTGGGGTGTGGAGCAGCCACAAGAGGATCATGGAGTGGGAGAAACCACTCATACAGAGAAATTTCATGCCAGATGGGCAGAGGGAGTGCATGCAGCTATACCACTAGGTGAGAGGTGGGGCGACATGCATGAATAATCCCAAGAGGATATTTCTGGGTAGGATTCATGGAGATGGTGTGGATCTCATGAATTGAACCTGGCTACGAGGTGCCCACAAAGCAGAAGTAGCATGATTAGTTGGATTGATGCGGGTAGATCAAAGTGATAGTGTCAGATACTGGAGTGCGGTTCAGATTTGATAGCAAGTGCAGAGTGCATGGGTGCAAAGTTCAACAATGCAGTGGTTCCTAAAGACATGTGAAGTAGCTAAGTATAAGTTGAAGACTTTGATGATAGATTCTGACCATGAGGCCCGGTTGAGTTGTTTGGAGCCTATTCGATTTCGTGCATGGAACATGCGAGGTGCATGGCTCATGCATGGGTTGCATGGTGGATGCATGAGTTTATGTACATCTGAGTGCCAACAAATGCATGAGTTATGAGACACATGGCGCTTGTGAAGGTTGCAGGGCGAATGCATGGAGTTTCATGTCGCATGCAAAGACAGTCCTTTCTTGTTGAGAGGGAGTGTTGAAAATGGCAACAAGAAACAGTGAAGGAGGCCTCCTGAAACATCTTTCCTGATCCTAGTTGGAAAGTGATCACCTAAACTAGGTGGGGACCACATATGTGATTTTTGTCGAAAAGTCTATTTTTAGACCTATGGATCATGGAATGGGAGTTGCAGTATGCTATTCTTGGAGGATTGGTCATGTTGGTAAAAATATATGGACCTCTATTTTTAGACATATAGGTCAAAGTCTATTTTTAGACTGCCTGTCTAAAAATAGAACAGTCAAATATTATTTAACCTTAATAATATTTGGACTCTAAACTTCAGTTTACTCTCTTGGAGAACTTCAGTTTGACCCCCAGAGGTGGGGCATGCAGCTGACATGAGGATTTATGCTATTCCCATGGGTTTGGTGAGCTAATGCATGGTTGACTTTAGTTAGAGCTCAAGTGGCGGAGTTCGGTGGAGTTGATTGAGGAGTTGATGGGGTTGAGACTAGTTGAACTAGTTGTGATCATTTTAACTGGCGATTACACTAGAGATGAGTTGGGTGAATTAAATATTATTTAATTCACTAATTATTAACTCATTATTCAACTAAATAACACATCAGTTAACTCAGTGCATGGACAGTTCAGTGAAAGACCAGTGGAAGAGGTAGATGAAAGGGTGAGATCTACAGCAGTTGTACATTAGTTGTGCATGAGATTTTCACAATCAGTGGGATGAGTATGCAAATGATGATTGCATTGTTCAAGAAAGAGGAATTCGAATTGGTTCAACCTATTCTCTCCTTTTGGATTGCGCAGTAGAGGCAGGCAGCTAGTGGAGGAGTTTTGAACCCGCGACTTGTTCAAAACTGAGCTAGTTTTGTGTGTAGATTTTGGAGACAGTACTGAGTACTTGTGAGGAGTATTGTATTGTGTAAAGTTACATGTTCTCATCCATTTATATGATACATATAGCTGGGGGTTTTCAGCTATAATCTTTCCCCATACATGCTGCGTTCTATGTGTGTGAATTGATGTTCTACCGCTTGTTTTATTTTCTGCATGTGATGATTAATTTGTAGAAGAGATTATGTGTTATGCAGCAAATCGAATTTGTGTAAGATCAGGTTAATCTCAGTGAATAAATCTTCATTATTCAGCAAATTTCTACAATAAGGCTTGGAGATAATATAAAGTCAGGAATATAAATTAAAGTCCAAGCATTGTGGATAGTATTTATTTATCAAATTCTACGAATTTCTATGAATTTGATAAATAAAACCGAAGAAAGAAAAAGTCAATTAAGACTCAGGCTGGAGGAAAAGAATGGGGTAAACCAAGGGAAAATGCTGACAGAGCGATTTTAGACACACCAACTCTCCTTAGGGGTCCAATTTCAGTTTTGTTGCGTCACACGATGATCTCTCTTCTCTGGCATTTACTTGTATTGAAGATCACTACTCTAGGAATAAGGAGTTATTTTCTCCAAAAATAACCCTAGCCAAACATTGACAATGCATCAAGGATATCTTTCTATGTTTCATAAGTACATATGTTCTACTTCTAAATCATGTCTTGGAAGTGGTTGTTTTGCTGGAAATTATTCACCAGTTGGTTTCATACCAAAGTCTTTTTCACATTTTCAGCATCCGATACATGAAAAAGATAATGGTTTAAAACAACATAAATATTTGAAATTTTGCAAGAATTGTCTGGCACACTTTGAATATGAATTTTGAAGTCAAGTGCATGATGTTGTATAGGATCAAATGTCATTTTGAATACCAAATGTTTCACAAGAAACTTCTCAACATGCTACCCTGCAGTAAGGATTAAATGACAATATTGCATCAACTATTTCCATAATAAAAGTGCACCTCGGCCTTAAGACTAAAAAACTACAAATATTGTAGATCTAACAAGACCACACAATCAAATGTATTCCACAAGGCCAATACTGTATGAAAAATGAAAAGGAGTTTGCAACCAAAATACCTTAGGAAACTAATTCAATTAGATACACCAAACCATCAGCAAAAATGAAAACTAGCCTACTTGGCCTCAATATTTTCAACTGGGTCCTCTAATTCAACCAATAAAAATGCCAAAACCATAGCATTGAGATACATTTCATTACACTATCAATAACAATAAAATTTGACTCAGCCATAACCCTTTCCTTTTATTGTTGTGAAAAGCTTTATGCATTACTCTAATGTGGCTAGTCCATAGGCCAAGTAGACCACTGGGTAACAAATATGTTTCCTTTCACCTTTGAGTTTTCAAATTATACCTACCAAATCTAAGACATTTAAAAGGGGGACTCTAATACAACATTAAAAAGAAAACCAGAGCACACATCTACAAATTACCTCCTTAGCTACTGTCACACCATCATTAACTATTTTCGAAGAACCATGCTTGCTCTCCAAGACAACATTTTTCCCTTCGCCCGAAGGATGACTCCAACAAGATTAGCAAGTTTGTTCACACCTCCTGCAAGACAAATTGACAATGCTTTCAGTAAGTGTGCAATTGAATTCCAGACCATATGCCAAAATAACTCTCCATGAAAAATTAAAATAACACATTAAAATCGAATATAAGTGGACAAGGAAAGATCCACCACAGCGAATTTTCACGTGCAAGTGACCTTCCTTTAAACATAATTTTTTCTCTGACCTGCAATTTTTTTGTCACTGAGCCATCCTTGTTGAAGTACAACTCCTTTTCCATAGCTCTTGTATTAACTACCTTCTCTCTGTCGCGTAATCTCAGAGTCCCTCTTCTGCTTGAGCGATTAAAGGAAATGGGTGAAAAAAATGAAAGAGAAGACAATTGTCTGCCATAATTATCAAACATTTCACCCAACTTCTTCCCCTTTCCATTGTTACCCAATGAGGTAGATGTGGAAATTGTTGTCATACTGCCCAAAGCAGAGGCCATCTTCTCTTATGCTGAATATAGAATTACAAGATCTTCATATTAGTATGAACCTTAAAAAACATGACTCCCATTGCCAAAAACCACTTTTAAGTTGTAACAGGCAAACTAAACAACTATCGCAACTTTTGGCAACTTCTGGAGCATGAAGATAGAAACAACCAAAGAGAAATACAACCACAATCCTCATTTTAATGAGACCGGACTATATATTTGCATTAAGATAATAGAAATAAATCACGACTATATTAAGGCCAGCACAAAACAATCTTTAACCAGTGTCTCTCGAGGCCTTCAGGTTGCCATGCTAGAGGTTGCATATTTTTAATTTAAATTCTTGACCTCTCGTGCCCATATATGAATGCATCCAATGGGATATATACATCAAATGCTCCTTTATATCCCCAAAAACAAATTCCCTACTACAAGAGCACCAGTATTGATGGATCACCCCACACCATCCCACCCACTAGAAACGGTGAAAAAGGAAACTCGAGAAAACTTCTGAAATATCTCAAGATGACTATATGGGTGGTTCTTATGAATCAACCAACCATTCAGAACATGCTTATCAATCCAAACCATGAGTATTATGTGACAATATTCAAGCAAGCACTGAATCGGATTTCTGAAGCTATGTTAGAGAAACCCTAAACTCTCACTGAAAATAGGTGAAATGTGGCACCACTCAGGGATTGACATGTGCCAATTGGTACAAGTGGTAGACAATTGGCATGCTCAAACAACGAGGTGATGCGGGAATGACATGAGGGAGAAAATATCAGAAAAGCCCCAAATCTGGAGAACTAAAGCTCATCACCAACCTGAGATTGACAACTTTACATGATGTAACCTACGAAATCGTAAATGGAGAAATCATAGTAACAATAAAGTAACCTATGTAACAATAAAGTCGGATTCATCCTAGGAGTGGTAATGGGAGAAATCATAGTGAACAACAGGAAACATGCAGAGTTGCTTACAATCAAATAGATGAAAAAACACATACAAAAACCTAGATAATAATCATGAACAAGCTTAATATTGAATTATGAACTGTAAAGGAACTTACAAAATGTGACATTACGAACCTGGTCAAGCGCACAAACAAAAATATCCTGGACATGACCCTGGTTGACAAGTTGTATTGCTCATGATGCAAGAGGATTTGTACCTGCACTGCCAAGTCAATCAAAATCCAGCATTATCTATACAATAAATACAAGTAATTGATGTAGTATTTTTTACTCTAAGATGCATTGTTATGATAATGTTAGAACATATGTTGAAAATGTCAAAACATACCTGAATAAGCTCCTCTTCGTTTCAAGAACAATTTATTGGAGTCGCATGAACTTGGAACAAGCCTCCCATGATCTGAAAGAGTAGCAACTAAGTCAACAGTGACTTTTTTGTTGCTACGCTGGATCAAGGGAGGTTTGCTCCAAGATTAAATCGCTCCAATAAATTATTCTCTACTAAACAGGGCCAACCATGTGAAGGTGGAAGCTCTTATGGCCCCTCCCCCCCCCCTCACATCACTCTCAATTCCCCAATACCCAATCTATATTTCATTTTTTACTTTCATGAGCATAAAAAAAAATATTCAATAACTAATAATAAAAAAATTCAACAAAAAGTACGCAAGGAAACATTGCAATTAATGCTTGACATAAAAATAGTATGATAAATGAGTTTTTTATATAACGCAAAAAAACGTTCCAAGTATGTTAACGTTTGTCTTATAATAATACAATATTTTACATTGTCAAATTTTCTTTTTCTTCTTCCTATTTTTAAAGCTCCTAATTACATCATCAATATCATCATCTTTCCTCTACATTTCGTGCCTTTCGACTGCTGGCCGGCTAGTTGCGTAGTCACGATGTCTGGTCTCATCCAGTGAGGGGGCATCGCCTACAAAAACAGATAATATTAAATTTTAATTGTCAGTTTTTAAATATCATTGAACTAGTTCGGTAATATTAATAAAAAAATTGCAATAAGATTATTTACACAATTGCACCGGTTGTGCGTCGGCCCGACCTAGTTAACGCCGGTGCAGTATACCGTCTCATCCAGTGTGAGGCATCGCCTACAAAAACAAATAATATTAAATTTTAATTATCGACTTTAAATATCATTGAACTAGTTAGTGTATTAATAAAAAAAATTGCAATGAGATTATTTACAGCGCTTTGATTCATTAGCGACCTAGTTATGACAAATCACGATGTCTGGTCTCATCCAGTGAGGGGGCATCGCCTACAAAAACAGATAATATTAAATTTTAATTGTCAGTTTTTAAATATCATTGAACTAGTTCGGTAATATTAATAAAAAAATTGCAATAAGATTATTTACCTGGTGCACCAGTTGTCGCCGCTGACCTAGTTGCGTAGTCACGATGTCTGGTCTCATCCAGTGACGGGGCATCGCCTACAAAAACAGATAATATTAAATTTTAATTGCCAGCTTTTAAATATCATTGAACTAGTTCGGTAATATTAATAAAAAAAAATTGCAATGAGATCATTTACCTGGTGCACCAGTTGTCGCCACTGACCTAGTTGCATAGTCACAATGTCTGGTCTCATCCAGTGACGGGGCATTGCCTACAAAAACAGATAATATTAAATTTTAATTGTCAGTTTTTAAATATCATTGAACTAGTTCGGTAATATTAATAAAAAAATTTCAATGAGATTATTTACCTGGTGCACCAGTTGTCGTCGTTGGGACTGTTGCCCTGTCTTCCTCTCTGGTGGTAAGATCCTCAAGGGAAACATTCTCTGTCATTTAAACAAAAAACGTTATAAAGACAACCATCAAGGTATAATTAGAAAAAATTATAAGTGGAAATTAATTACCGTCACGGCCCTCACTGATAGTAGCATTGTCGGCCTGGTCCCTACTACAATGATCAGGTTGCACGTGAGGATCATCTACATTTGGCTCTAAAACTGGGTTATTTGCCTCGTCGGTAGTGTTGCTCCCCTGATTTAAAAAAAAAATTTAGACATTAAATTTATGGATGAAAACAAACATATTGAAAGGTTAATGTTTTACCTTATCAGGCATTCAGGATCTTGGGACCTGCCTCAAGCTTATGCGACATTCAACTACGGCTTGATAGCCGAAATGGAAAGCGATATTTTTATCTTCCTCTATAGTTTATGTTCCAAATTCATCACCCTACATTACATATGATTGTGTATTTTTAATCATATTTTATAGGATTACAAAAATGTTGGAAGGCGATACAATTAATTATAAGATGTTTAGCTACTTAATTACAATTCTTGCGGCTAATTTCAAGTAGCCGCCCTGGCCTAGCTTGTGATGGCCCTTTTTTTCAATCCTAGCTTTGGTTGCCTTTAAGGTGTCAGGCAACCTAGCATCAAAAGATTAAAGTCAGATATGACGTAGCACACTTTTATTTTAGACATAGAGAAAATTAAAGCTATTGAATTAAAGTTGTAATTTACCTTGCGGGTCCAGTTGGCATTTTCCTTCTTTCTTTGCCCTTTTCTCTTTTCCGTCATGGATGAGTGCTCTCCACTCACTCTCTGGAACTGCGAGAGGACGCTCATATCTAGGGTTAAATTGCAATTGCGTCCTATAGGTGTCCCTGGTATATTTCAAATATTTGTCGGCTACCCAAGCCACCGTTGTTCTGTCAAATGTGCCGACCCCAAAAAGGGCTTCTAGATAATCTAGAAGTTCTTTTTTCAGGTTGGAATTCTGGGAATTCCACCCTGTACGTATGGTTGGGCCAAAAATTACCAACGCATGGCTCTCCGGAATCCTGTAGAACTCATTGTTTCCTACACAGAATAAAACCAAAAAAAGAAGAAGATATTATCATTAATTTAAAAATAAAAATCATGATAAATATGTTTTAGATAAAGTACATGAAATAGTTAAAATATTAAAATTTACCTGGGATTTGTACATGCTTTATAGGGACACCCTCATCGTTCACCAACAACGTGCCATTAATGGTCCCTGTGGAGCTGACACGTGTAGCTCCAGGAAACGCAATAATGTAGTTGGCCATATCGGCCTCATCATTGCCAACACGTTCAGCGGTTGGCTGGGTGTCTGCTTGGGCAGGGTGTGTTTCTTGGCTAGCACCTAAAGGAGTAGAAGGTGTACGAGAGGGTTGTTGGGCAATCTCTTGCCCTTGTGTCCCACTACCACCAACACCAGGTTCAACAAATGCCAGAAAACGCTACATACAAAAGAACTTTTTGTTAGTTTAGTAAATGTAAAAATTAAAAATCAAACTATCACAATTCATCTCATGCAGAACAAAAAAAAATCCTTTTGAATTTTTATTATTACCTGATATGTTTCTAGCTGGATCATAAGTTTTTTTATCCTCTCTTCTGTTTCAAGTGTTTGAGGCGCGTCTATCAAAGTATTAAATTCTGACCTTGCATCTCGTGCCTTTTTTCGCAACAAGAACACTGGAGATAGGGATGAAGAAAGCTCTTCCTCAAAGAGCGAATCATCAGGCGTACCATGGCTAGGTGTCTGCATATTTGAACAAAATTAATATTATTTCAATTATGTAAATAACTAAAATACCTGAAGATAGAGCAATGCTGGCACTTTACATGTTCTTCCGCTGGCCTCTTTCCGCTATCATCCCGTCTCGGGGTTGTTCCTGCACTGCTCTGATCAGTCTGCCACATTGCAATAAAATTATAAATGTAAAAACTTGAAAACAATATCTAACTTGAAAACACAAAATGAAAAATGAAATAATTTCTAATAAGACACTGGAAGACAGAGTTAGAGTTTCAAATATGCCTTGCATTGAATTCAGTCCTGGAAACATGTCATTGCACATTACGGCACCCAAACAAGAGACGAGTTGACAATGAAGACCTTATTGAATATATTATTGGAGAAACTTCTAGTAAACTTGTTGTGAAGACCTTGAGGACATTTTTGGAGCAACATTGTTGAAGCTGATGGTATAGCATTGTTGGAGACGATCTTGAAGGGCCTTGAAGTGAAGCTTTTGGAGCAACTATTGAAAAATCCTTAGAGCATTTTAAGTAAGGCACTTTCTATCTTCCATCACCTTTTTCCTTTCAATATCCTTTAAACGATTTTGTTGATATTTAATGTTTGAAATCACGTTATAATTCCTTGATTATATGTGTTTGGGGACTTTCCCTTTGAAATTACCCAAAAATACCCTGGCAATTTTATCTTCAAGATGCATGTCTGGCCCTATTGTTCAATATTTTAATTGATAGTAGTAAACATAGAGAGTTAGGGGGCTCTTTACTTGTTTTGGTTGGGCCATTAGATCCCTAACATCTACTAGGGAGAACCCCCCTTGAGTTGGAGGAGAGCTAGCCCGAAGTGAAAAGAGGTTGGTGAGGTGACAATGGGGCTATTGAATTACACATGGTATCACACTTTAGCTTTAGGACTTTATCTTGAGAAGTGCGAGATGTTGCTATATCAATTCTCAAATTGTTTACAACACTATTGTTAAGAACTAATAAGAAGTGATGTTGAGGGGTTTTTGGGTATAAGAAACAATACCATTTAAAAACTAGGGTTCTCAGTCCTTGGCATTCCTTCACCTGGGCCTAGAGGCACACTAGAATAATTTCACACTAAACCATGCAAACTTAAAAGTAACTTAACAGATCCATAAAGTAATAATAATCATAATTCCTAATTTCCTATTGTACGATATAATGCAAATTATTCAAACATGAAGTAATGAAGACATGCAATGTCTGAATTTCAAGATTGATGAACCAATACAAGAAGTTAGAAACTACAACTTTGATTCAATACTCTGTGTCCTAACTCCAGGAAGGAATCTAGTTTGTAGTATAGAACATGCATCGTGTATTATCAATTCTTAATTGACAACAACTAAAGGTCATCTACCTCATCAATTCCTTCCCATTTTGTGTTTTTATGCTATATTTTTTATAAATGTGTCAAATTTCTCTCAAAGTGAGCAACCACTGAATAAAATAAAAAATAGTTTAGATATGATTGAGAAATGGTCATTTATTTCTTGAAAGGATCTTCACAATTTCTTTGGTTGTTTTTCATCTCAAGAAACAAGAAATGACCTAAGAAACTATCGTGATGTAATATAAGAAACAACACGGTGCAATGGTCATTTTCAAAGCCAAATGATGTCCATTGAAGACATGGCCTTTATTTGGTTCCTGTTTCATAGGAGTTTCGGGTAGAAATGGAACTTTGTTGTACCATTTCTAGTAGTAAAAAGGGAAAACCTTATTTTTCCATGGGAAATAATTTACCTTTCCTTTTTCAAGATAATCTAAATCACAAAAAATATGAACTATACTGCACACATTCTTGGATAATGTGAAAGTGGAAAATGAATACCCTACACAAGTAATGCACACATGTACATTTGAACACTAATATATTTTTGTAGTTGAAATGCAATGCTTGTTTTCATTTAAATGTAGGATTTTTAAAGCGGGGAGAAATAATGGCTACCAAATTAATAAATTTAAATCTTGTATTGGGTGATGAAGATAATAGAGAGTATTGAATCTTGATTCTTGACATCTAGAGAGAACCCTACAGCCTAACATAATCTAATGGAATTGACCAAAAAAACCCAAATAGAGTCAACCCTACTATGGGAGGAAGGGCCTGCAGTAAGAACTTTCCATTTTGCAAGAGCTGAGGGCGAATGTTGTTCTGCAAGAGCTGAGGGTGAATGTTGTTCTGCAAGAGCAGAGGGTGAATGCAGGGCGAATGCTGTTCTGTAAGAGCTGAGGGTGAATGTTGTTCTGCAAGAGCTCAGGGCGAATGCTAAGGGCGAATGTTGTTCTGCAAGAGCTCAGGCGAATGCTGAGGGTGAATGTTGTTCTGCAAGAGCTGAGGGCGAATGTTGTTCTGAAAGAGCAGAGGGTGAATGCGCGCGTGATATCAGACGTTAATGTAGCACACATGTACATTTGAACACTAATATATTTTTGTAGTTGAAATAAAATGCTTGTTTTCATTTAAATGTAGGGTTTTTAAAGCAGGGAAAAATAATGGCTGCCAAATTAATAAGTGTTTCTTTGGGAAAAATTTAAATCTTGTATTGGGTGATGAAGATAATAGAGGGTATTGAATCTTTATTCTTAACATCTAGAGAGAACCCTACAGCCTAACACAATCTAATGGAATTTACCAAAAAAACCCAAATAGAGTCAACCCTACTATAGGAGGAAGGGCCTGCAGTAAGAACTTACCATTTTGCAAGAGCTGAGGGCGAATGTTGTTCTGCAAGAGCTGAGGGCGAACGCTGAGGGCGAATGCTGAGGGAAAATGTTGTTCTGCAAGAGCTGAGGGCGAATTTTGTTCTGCAAGAGCGGAGGGCGAATGCGCGCGTGATATCAGACATTAATGTAGCTATTGCGACGGATACGAAACAATAAAATCATTTTTATGTAGCGCGCATATAAGTTTCGTATTTTTATTTAGCTTTCATATAAGTGTCATTATACCGACGGCGGAAAAGGCGTCGCTATTGCGACGAGGGCCTCCAAACGTTGCAATTGCGACACTTAGACATTGTGTCGCACTTGCGACGTTTGGAGGCAGTCATCGCAATAGCGACGCTTTGGGCCAAGTGTCGCAATTGCGACGTCTTCCTCCAAATGTCGCAATTGCGACACTTTTCTAAGTGTCGGTATTGTGACACTTTTCTATAAACGTCGGTATAGTGATGGTTACGGGCGGGATGGAAAAAATTTGGGGAAATTTCCGACATTTGGTCAAAAGCGTCAGAACCAAGTGTCGGAATTTCCGCCAAATGTAGTAGTGATCAAACAATTCAAAGGCAGCTTTCTATAAGGAGGGTTGGATTCTGAAAATGCTTTACAGAGATAAAAATCAGACGGCATTTGTTGTGTATGAAAAATATAAAAAATACTAACCACTAATGAGATGAAATCCCATAAACAAATCTAAACATGAGATGGGCTTATGATAATAAGAATCCATACGTGTCTATTGCTTTTAAAAATAACATCCCATAGCACTTAATATAGAGGAAGCATGGATGAAGTGGAAAATGAAAAATCATATCATGACTAAGCCATATTTAAAGCACTAGACAGATTTAGCATAAGTATCACTGGTGATAAATTCATACTAGAACCAGTGAGCCACTCGCATTCCAGAGCATGATACAAGAGAAATGGAAATAGTGAAAGGAACAGCTAAACTATATCACATAAGGCAGAGTTACAGACTATAAAGCACCAAGACTAGAATCCTCATTAAAAATAAAACTCCTTATCATTGAGACCCAACGAGCTCTTCACATTTGTATTAAAACTTCAACAAAAAGCATACAAAAACTCCTTCACAGTAATTTTTTTAGAAAATCTGGAACCTGTTTTTCTCTTTTGTTGTTGCTTATATAGAAGCCTCAAAAACATGAGCGAGAAGATATTTTTGGGAAAAATATCTTCCTCGCGTGTTGGTAATTAGTTTGAGGTCTCCATCAAAAATAAACAAAATTCATGATGAGGAATAGGGGCATCTCATCATTTACAGTTAGGCTCACGGCCGTTTTAAACAACAGTTTTGACAGAAAGTAAAATGCAGGAGTGGAATGTGAATTCCACTCGAAATTTAAAATTAATAAACTAAAGTGAAAATAAAATGCCACTAGGGCAAAATCATGAATTTGACAATATTCACTGACGAGATGGAGTAGAGGTGGTCGCTGACATAGGTGGTGGAATGTTTGTTGATGAGCTAGCGCCCTGGCTGGCATACCGGGTGCATCTTTGCTGACTATCTGCTACAGGTTCAGGCATCGATGCGAATCCTTCCACCTTGATATAGGCTTCGGTGAGGTCGTCGAAACTTGCATCGATGGGGATCTTGTGCCTTACCAGATGGAGGAGAGTAAATTCTTGGCGGAGCGACGAAACAATGGTCTCAGCTTTTAACCGGGTGGTTTTATCTGAAAGTATATCGGTCCGGTCCATTTCTTCCTGGAGACGTGCTTCGTACTCTGATAATGGTTGTAGCACGAAAGGAGTGGTAGGATCCCAGCATGATGGAAGTCCAGTCGTTGTGATCTCGTCCCAAGCCGTATCAAACCGATCCATATTGGCTGCCACTTCTTGTAAGGCCCTTACAGCTATAATGCGGGTAGACTCTTTGTCAATAATCTTCTGGGATTCGACGGCCTCCTTGAACCGACTTGTTATACCATTCTTCTCCACGTCATCAAATTTCAGCCCTTTAAATAAAGAGATATAACTTCTGGCATGCTAGGCTCTGCTGGATATATTGATATTATCTTCCTTCGGAGATAAAGCGCAGACGATTTTATTTCTTCAATGATTTTCAGGAAATCCCACTGCCCTTTCACCGCCGTGATGATTTCTAACAAAATTATTCTTCTGGCATCCCTAAGGGTGATATTACCCTTCAGGCGGCTGTTGAGATCGTTGATGGTATTTAGTTGGTCAGCTTTTTCCTTCTTTGCCTGCTCAATTTCCTTCTGCATAGTCTCTATCTTTCTAGAATTTTCAGCCAAGGCATTTTCCAACTCAGTGATTCTTAGCCTTGCGGTGGAAGCCTGCTTCTCTAGTGTAGTGTTTGTAGCCCTCGCTGTAGTCAGCTGCTCAGACAGCGAACTAGTCCCTGGTTAGACTGTAGGTGGTGCACAACTGTGTGTGTCCCAGGTCGTATGTAGTTCCGTCAACCTACACTGAAGAACAGCCATTGCTTCTACCATTGTTTCCTTTTCCTCCTTCTCCTTTGCCAGAGAGTCAGCTAGGTCTACTTTATCTTTCTCGGCCTGAGCTAATTCAACTGTCTGCACATGATGGGAAGCCGGAATGCTAATCTTGCGCTTCAAGGACACCACCTCCTTCTGCAATTGCTAGATGACGTAGTGCTATGGATTTGATTCTCCGGTTTCTTTTCCTTTAATTGACTCATGGAGAGCACATATTTGATTTTTTAGGGCGCGAGAATTTGCCTGTTCTTTTTTGAGAGTCTCCCTCACTTGGGCGTGCTTAGTCTCCAATTTTTTCAATGTGATCGTGAGCCGCATTACCTCATCTTTTAACATATCACCAACCACCTGGAACAGATTACATTTATCAAGGGTTGGTACCTTAGCCATGTCGATCGCGTACTCGAGCACTCTGTAGCTGGTGGTGCCTGCATCTGGGTCCAAAATGGCCTCGGCCATAGCCAATACTAGGTGTTCTGTGTCCAAATTCATGGAGGCTGAAATCCTGGTATGGTAATTCTCCACGTATCCTTCTAGCTCGGCCTTGTACTTATACCGGATAGCTCTGGCTTTCAGGCTCCTTTCAATTGTGACCTGTGAAGTATCATCTCTAATAGCCTTCGAAACTTTGGAGTAGTCAGAGGACGTAACAATGTCTCGTAGCACCTTGAGCCCAGTTTTTCTCCCATCGGGTTGGCCATATGGTATGAACAGCTCGAGCAACTGTTATTACCCTATTATCTCTGCCTCGCTTGTCACTATTTTCTACTTTTTGCGAAGGGGGGAACCTGTTCCTGATGGGCCCACTTCTTCTTCTTGACCTTTACCAGCTTCTCCTCTTTCCCCTGTGGCAGATGAATCTGTCTCCATCTGCAAAAGCAAAGGCCAAGTTTCAAGATTAGCCCTCCACTCTATAAATGGTATCGTTTCATGCACATAAGGAGTATATTTGTTCCTCATTCTTCTGTTAGAGATGATGCCCCATGGGTCGTAGGCCCAAGCCTTCCCTTGTATAAAATCCATGTCTTGCAGCAGCTTCTCAACAATGGGGAGGGCATGTCTTGAATTGACAATAAAAGGGCCAATAGTAATGTGAAGTTTCAGGATGAAACCTTTCTTTGCAGGGACGAAGTGGAGTTGTTCAGATTTCAGGGTCTGCCGAATGTATTCCAGAGCATAAATTCGTCAAGCAGGAAACACAGGTAACTGGTAGGGGGGAACCTCGGCTCCATAGAATCGAATTTCGGTGTAATTTTCATATAGGTACCAATCCCCTGTACTTTTGGCTTTACTAGCTTGTAACCAGCTTTTCATCTCAAGAAAGACCCTAGGGGAGGGAGAGTCATGGATGATAGTGTAGGCAATAGGCATGAACTCATTTAAAAATTTGGAATAACCCACCCCATTTGGTAACTGGTGTGTTGCAAAGCTCCAGTCGAAAATTGGTCGGGGTTGCAAATTTACCTTATACACCCTCTCTAAACACAAACCCTCGAACTTATCAGCATGCTGATATAGGAAGAGGTAGAAAACCATAGAACAGAAGCAGAAGTGACCAGTTTCTGAAAGTTCTTGGAACTGGGCTTGAATGTTAGAGGCCAGGAAACCAAAGATATCCAGAACTACCCCCGTTTGAGAAATTAACCGTAAGAAAGAGACACATGCCCTAGAAATTTCCCCCAAACTGCCTACACCTAACAGACCTGCGATGAGAGCGAGGATGGGCTGCACTTCTTCTTTGAACAAACATAAAGGGAAAGGTTCTGTGGAAGGAAGAGACGTGGATTGTTTGTTGGTTATAGAGGAAATGAAGTCTCTTTGTTTTTCCCATGGAAATTTAGCGAACTGAGGAGTTAAAGTCATTTCGCTGAAACTGGTGTAGCTCGCGCTAGTGGGAAAGAGAAGGGTTTGTCTTATAATGTCAGGAGAAAGAGAAAAAATCATATTCCCTTGAGCCGAGATAAAGGTGCCTCAACGTTCATCGTAGGCATCTCTGAGCCAGCAGATAAACTCGACCACAGGATAGACTGCGGGGGTAATTTGATGGTATAAGCCTGATAAAACCACCCGATATCGATCCCTATTCTCGACATGTCATCTAAAAATCTCAGGTTTGATATTGCAGATGAGGAAAGGGTATTGCGGATCACAGATTTCAACTTGCAAGTCTAAGAAGGGCTCGAACCCGGGAGGGTTTCTGGTTTCACGGACCTGCAGGGTCTCTGGTTCTGTTTTCTTGGGGGTACCCTTTCCCATGACTGATAAAAATCGTTTAAAAAGAAAAAGGAAACCAGAGGGGGTATGAAGGAAGGAATACCTGTGCAGTGGGAAATATGCTCAGGAAAACGACGCGAGGGTACTGAAAGTGACCGAGTGGACCTGGCACTCGGCTCCCACTTTAGTTTATACCGTAGCCGGATACCTGAAAAATTTTACTGCAGTAAAATACAGGGGACCGTTATATAGAACTGAGGATGGTTTGGAAAAAGGCGGAATGGTGATGTAAGTGGGGGGAGCGTCGTAAGGACGCTGAAAATGGAGCACGCGGCGCATAGGGATTAGGCGTTTAACTATAGGTGGGTGAGCGCCACGTGCCGGGTTTATTACTGGTACGGGCCTCAGTACCAGTTCACCTATGGACTTACCTTACCTTTCTGCCGCGTAAGCAGCTTGGTTCTCAAAACGTATTCCTCGTGGAATTGTAAAATACAGAGCATGGAGGCTTTTAAGACCCACACTTCACTTCGCCATATAACCCTTACCTTGTGTCCACCCCATGACACGTCACCACAATTTCGCGGGGGTATGGGTCTCTCACCCCCCTCCGCTCCTTGACCCCCCCGAAATAGCACCTGCGGAGATCCATTTCAATGTGCATAATATAAAGGCAGGCTACATTATGATATTTTTCACTTTAGGCCTTTTATATTATACCTTCGCTTATTTGCTTCATGTTCGGAGCCTTTACGTATTCCTCCCCTTTTTGGACACGTGCTTCACTATTCAGCCACATGACTTAGCTTAGCATTGTTTCTCCCCAGCCATTATTTAAATATTTCACCACGTTTCATGGCATTTGATACTTTTCTACTCAATCTTATCTTAAAAAATGACTAATGTTAACCATATGATCAACAGAAAACATACAGTGACTTTTGCCCCATTTCCATTTGCTATGAATAACTCATAATTCATCTCTCTGAATCTGCCAGTCAAACCCATATTTGATAGTCTGTCGGCCTCTGAGTTTTTTTCCCTATAGACATGTACAAAATAAATTTTAGAGAACTTGCTCTTCAGCTTCATGATCCTCGCCATCCATCCCTCCAGTTCTCTTGGACTTAAATGAGTTCCTTTGTTTATATGATATATTAGAACTTGCGAGTCCCAATATATATGCATTGTCTCAATGCACAGATGATGTGCAAACCACATGAGCGCCCAAAGAGCAAGAGTCTCGACTCTCATATTGGTGCCAACACCACCTATCCAATATATTTTGTAATGGCATGTAGGTGAGAGCATCAACCAAGCTCTGCACACGCATATTTTGTGTTGGGCTGCCCCATCAAAAAATCCAGAAGGGTAATTAATTTCATGTGGTTGGCTTCTGATGGAGAGGTCCTTGAAATTTATCTGATTTAACTTCATGTTCCCCCTGTGTTACAGGATCTGATTGCTAACCATGTTTAGGGTGCTAGCTCTCCCCTCGAAAATCCATTTGTTTCTGCTGATCCATATGTACCAATGAAAAATAACAAGAACCTTCCTGGAAGATTTTCCATGTCCTCCCCACCAGGTGTAACACTCCTCTGCATCGATGTATGTGGGATATTTTAGGTGCATGTTGCTGCATATTAATTGTAAAACATCCCTTGCAAATGCACATTCATAAAAAATATGAAAATTATCTTCACTTGAATTCCTACAATGACTGCAACAATCAGGTCCTTGTATACCTATTTTCTGAATATTAGCCCAGGTTATATTCCTATTTCTCCAAACCAGCCAGTAAAATATCATCATCTTTCACTATAATTTCAATTTCCAGAATCACCAATCAGCAGGAAATCTCTCACATTTTTTTTTTTGACGACGTAATGGTTTTTGGAATGCTCATAATTAGTGTGTGGCAGGTTTTATATAACATTTTTGAGCTGGTTTGTAGAGCTTCTGGTATGGGGACTAACAAAGCGAAGTCTTGTATCTTCCATTTAGAAATTTGTGCTGAAGGAGGGGGTTTCATTGGAAATTTATTTGATTTTGGTAAGGATAATATGGAAGGGGGGTTCAATTATTTCGATTTCCACATGAAGACGACCAGATACCTTATTTCGGATTGGTCGTGGCTACTTTTAAAATACAAGAAAATAATTAGCATCTGGGAAAATAAATGGCTTACAAGAGGAGGGAGGCTTGTTCTCTACCAGACAGTCTTACAGCAACTGTCAGTGTATTGGGCTCACTTGTATTTGATCCCATCAAAGATAATCAATTCAATCCATAGCATCATGGTGGATTTTATTTGGAATGGTGGTTTGAGCAAAGGAACATATCACCTAGAAAGTTGGGATATGATTGCATGCCCAAAAGATTTCGGAGGTTGGGGGATTTTTGATATATTTATTTTCGACAAGGTCCTGTGTTTGAAGTCACTATGGAGAAGCATTAACACTCTAGGGATATGGAAGGAGATTATGGAATACAAATACTTAAAAGGAAGATCAATGGAGGACATGTACCTTGAGGGATCCTATCAATAGAAGAAGGAATCCCCAATATGGCACGACTTTATTAAATTATGGCCTATTTTAATGGAGAATATTAGATGGAGTTTTGGCAATGGAGGTAGCTTCCTTATTGGTGACGCTGGCCTAATTAATCACAGGGGCAAACTTGAAGCTAGTGGAGACTTGATCTCTTTTCTTAATAAAAAAGGGGCATTTTTCAACGGTCAACTCTATACATGGCAGGAAGATGTCCCTAAATGGCACATTGTGGATATGATGGGGATCCCCGAGACCTTAAAGGATGAATGGAACACTCTCTGTGAATGGCTGAGAGGTAAGGGCTTGACTAGAAGAAGAAGAGGGGACAGGATTGAATGGAATGGAAAGACCCCCAAAGGCCAGATAGTGATAAATGAGACTTACAATAAAATGATGAAAAATAAGGTCGAATTTCAGCATAACAGTTGGTTTCGGGGACGTTGGATCTTATCACCCATCATGTCGAGCTTTTGGAAAAGTTCCGGTCAGCGAATGTAAATCATATCAATGTGAGGTTCAAAAGTGTGGAAACGTCGTTGGAAAGGAAGATAGTGAAAATGGAGGTTGACATATTGACCTCCAACTCGAAATTGATTAGTAATAGCATCTTCAGTAAGGCTAAGGAAATCATTAAAAGGTTTTCGAAGGAGGTCTTCACCCAGATGCAAAAATGTGAAGGAGAAGGGGATGCAGGAGCAGGGCCGAATTGCCGGGACAAGGAGGAATGCTAGGAAACTGGGAAATTTGGCATTGATTAATGTTTGTTTATGCATTGTCATTTGAATTGGATTTTGGGTATTTTATTTCGGGTTTATGGGAAATTTCAGTGTTTTTTTATAGTAATTAATGCATGTAGAAGGAAGGAATAATACTATGGATGTATTCGGATTTGGAAATAGATGCTCAAATTGATGCCAGCTAGTTTTTTTGAGATATTATAAAAAGAGTTCTGGTGTAAATTTAGATTTTGAATTTAAAAGTGCTTGTTTTGTTTAAAAAAAAAATAGTTTTTGTTTAGAAAATTTTTCCATTAATTCAATGATTAGATTTTTTGGATATTATTTTAAAGAAACATTTATATATTATTTGTGGCTTTGCAGTTCAGTATGAGGTAGATGTTGTAGTGTTGTATTAAATGAAACAAAAACAAACAAACAAACATAATATGAATCCAGATTTTGAATATAAAAATACTTGTTCTGTTTAAAAAAAAAAAATTGTTTAGAAAATTTTGCCATTAATTCAATGATTAGAATTTTTTGGGTATTATTTTAAAAAACATTTTATGTATTATTTGTGAATTTTCAATTCAGTATGAGGTAGATGTTGTAGTGTTGTATTAAATGAAACAAAAACAAACAAACAAACATAATATGAGCTCAATTAAAAAATAAATAAAAAATAAAAAATAAACAAAATTAATAAATCAATTCAATTCAATTTCATATATTAACATAATATGAGCTCAATTAAAAAATAAATAAAAAGTAAAAATAAACAAAAATAATAATTCAATTCAATTCAATTTGATATATTATAGTTTTTATTTTATTAATGAAATTACAAATATTTTTTTTTTAAGAAAACCATAATACAAATATCATAAGTAAAAAAAATTAAATAATAATGAGTCATATTCAACACCATTTCAAAACATATAAATAATAAACATATAAAAAATTTATAAATTTAATCAATATATAATTAGAAATAAGAATATATATATATATATATATGTATATATATATATATGACACATTTTACCACTTAAATTAAAATCACGATTCATATGGTAAGAAATTCGTATTTAATTGTAATTATATTAATTATTTGGGCAGAACAGAATATTTGTGTACTCTCTTTTAGCCTTGTGAACTCGTAACACAAACTGTGAATAAGAAAATTTATGAATGAGGAATTTAAAAAATTAGGCTTCTACTTTTTTTCAACTTTTGCACTCAATGATTGGTAGACAAAAGTTAAGATGAATCTATGCTAGCATATATTTCTAAGATGCTATCATACTATATTTTTTTATGTAATCCCAATTAAAAATTGTCAACAATAACTAAAAAAATCAATATCTATAAATGTTTTTTCAACATTGTCAACAATAACTAAGAAAATCAATATCTATAAATAATTTTTCATTTTTACCAGATAAAAAATTAATTTGGATTTTGCTTATAAATATAATCAGTTTTAATTATTTCTTACTCCTTTATATGAAACCTTGAATTCTTAAAGAAAATAAAATTACACTTCAAAAAAATTAATTTAATGATAAATAGGGGAAAAAATAATAGGAAAATCTCATCAAATATGACATAGAAGCTAAAGTATGTGTGTATCGTACACGTTTAGCTCAGGTTTATTTGTCAACTAGGTTTAACTTGGGTAGTTGGAAGGACAATTGTTAACTTCCCACTCAAGTTGAAACCTCATAAAAGACATATTTATGGTTTTAATTGAGATTATGCAAAGTGCTCTAATGCCCAAATATGTTCTCTAAAAATTAAAATTAGTATACACATTTACCATTAACATTATATATATATATATATATATATATATATATATATATATATATATATATATAGATATATATATTACAAGATCAATTATCTTATAGTCATTCGAAAAAGGATAATTGTATGCCTTGATACAATACTTCTTGCTTATAAGAAGAGGATTCCCAAGTTAGATCCTCTAGACTTATAATTCCCACTTGTACGTAAGTTGAACTATATCCTATATATCCTATTACACTGCCCGCATAAACTCTAGTAAACTGTTGCAGAAGATAGATGAATTTACTTTTCATTAGATGTCTATTGATATCTAGATCCAACAAGGTAAGACAAATGATTTATATAAGAAGAGTACTCATTGCTCCATGTTGAGATGAACAAACTATCCTCTGTGTTCTTGGTTGATATATGTCTCTTCCTTATGATTGGGAGAGTTTCTACAGATATTGGAACTCGAGGTGTTTGCGATCTTCTTCTACACCATTTCACGCAAGGAGGATAATGCTTGTTCAACATGTGAGAAAAAATTGTTGAAATTAATTAATTAATCATAAATCTTCCGGAAAATCACATAATCAATATTGATTCTATGATTTTCTCGAAGATTTATGATTAAATATTGTTGACCTTGTTGAGTGATTCTTTAATTGTTGTTGATTGATAGGATAGAAAACCAATTTTTTAGGAGCATTTGTCATTCCATTTTTCCTATAGTTGTTTGACCTGGTCCAATTCATTTCTAATAGTTTTTCATAGGGGGCATTCAGGAGGCGACGCCATGGAGAAAAGGAGGGACAAGGATAAGGGAAAGAGAGAAGAGGAGTGATGTGGGAGAGGAGGATGGAAGGAAAAGCATAGAAATGGACGCAAGAGACAACGAACAACAGGGAGGAGAATACACAATGGAAAATGGAGGGGAAGATCGATTTATAAATATGAATATGGGGATAAGAAGGTTGATTCACCAGTTTGTGAATTCTAGAGAAGATCGACCGAGAATGTGATAAGAGTGAAGGGATCGTACGAAGGGGATACGCAGAGATATGTTGTTGTGCATAATAGAGACCACTCTATCCTTTGAGGATAATCATTTGATCAGGAGTGACGGGTTGAAGGGATTTTTTTAGATAGGCCAAGGCTATAGTCATGATGAGTCTTGAGACGAATGAGATTTTATGGGATATTCTTGATAGTTGCTTCACAGTTGACCCTGACTTCACCTTGAGATCTAAAACATGCATTGTTAGATAATACATCATATTTACTGTTATTTTCTCTCAAGACATGAAAGTATGATACGTTACCCAAATTTTTCATATGATGTTGGATACGAATGATTATTTACTCCATGTTAGTGTTGGAAGGAATGGAGTTCTTTTCCATTTGTTGAATAAGGATAGTAGAATCCCTAATTACTATTGGTTTTCTGAGATTGCAATCACGAATAATTTGAGCTCCAAGAAGAAAAGTGTAGGCCTCGGCCATGTTGTTTGTTTCACTTCCCAAGCCCCATTCATAAGTGATTGATTCCTCACCCTTGTGGTCTAGAATTAAACCCCCTGGTTCAGCACGGCCAAGATTAAATTTAGATGCCCCATTAAAGAAAAAACATGGATGATTAAGTTATTTAAGTCAGGCACTAAATTATTCTCCTTTTATTTGATCAGGAGATCATATGTTTTTCTCAAATTGAAAGTGCTCGAAACTGTACTGAACCTGAGCGACTGGATAGGTCTCATCGTTGTGATTCTGACGCCGCAAACGGTTCAAAAAACCAATGTCGTATGAGGAAGAGATCGTGTTCTGATCGTTTTCCTAAACAGCTAAAATTTTGTGACAGGAGTGACTGGGATGCCCAATCAACATGCAAGTACATTCAGCAGGTGGCATGTACGGGGAATATTCCCTTTCTTCAAATCTAGTCATATTTCAACATGTGGTTGCTTCTAGGTTGTTGGATGGAGATGTACGTGTTTTATTGTGCACTGCTGGATGGGTAACACATGGCAAGCCCAAAGGCTACCACGTGTCCCCAGGAGGTTAGTGTAAAATTATTTGAGGTCCAGGGGGTTCAACCCCGCGACCTCTGGCACGCTAGCAAAGACCTCCACCGTCTCCGCTATACATTTTTTCTTACCTTATAAGTCTTCCCTGTCATTTTATGTTGTGTTGGTTTAATATTTTATTTTTTTTGGGGGGGGGGGGGCGCTAGCGGTCCAAAACCACTGGCGGCCCCATTGTATGTGGTCACATGAAATTTAAACCCCGACATAAAACTTAACTGGCAGCTATACAAACCACTATTCCGTTGGCTTCGGGTTCGTGGTCTCATGTCACAACATGACATAAAAATTCATAGTGACAGTTTCCGATGACGTAACCTCCGGCGGAAAAAAAATGTTGGCACATGCGCGGTAGGGTGACATCTTATACGATAGTTTCGGAAAAATGTTTCAGAACGTTGATTGATCCGGGTTCCACTCCATTCTTGGTGTGGATTTTAAATGCTAAACCGTGACCGCGGGGGTTCCAAGGGTCAGCATGTGGCCACCCCCGCCCCAAAACACTTGCGTTTAATGTGACGGTTTATATTGGCGGAAGTTTAGCGCCGGCTATATTTTCGGAATTTTTGCCAAATTAACTATAGCTAACTGCAGTTCTCCACAATTAGTGGAGGTTTTCTAGCTGAGATTGGGAAAAGGCTTTGGGAGGTCAATTTTCGACCAATATGGGTGAAACAAGAGTCTACCTAGACTAATTTGAGCATTTTGGAGCCACTGGTGTAGAGAAAACAGCCATTAGAGGCTTTCAAACACATGTATTTTCAATTTTGATCAGAATGAAAAAGAGGGGCATGCCACTGGGAGTTGGACTAGCAGATGTAGCCCAGGAGGGGTGAACTGCTTCATCATCCCTGCTATGTAAAATATGTGTGATGTTTTTTCTTTATTATTTAGGCTTATTTTCATGCTTAAAACTCACAAATTCATCTATGTTTCATAGTTAAAAAACTTGTTCCTTAAGAAAACAATTGGAGACTAATTGTACATGTTTTTATACTGAAAGGACATTTACACAGCAAACTAATACACTCCATTCAGATCAGTTTGCTATCAGAGCTAGAGTTTAATCTCTGGTGTTTTTGTGTGCAAAGATTTATTTAACTGTTTTCAAGTGTTCACATGCTTACTAGGCTCAAGCTTAATAGAGGAGAAGGAAAATTGGTGCAAGCAAGAGGTTCTCAAAGTGAGCCACAACAAAGGAGGGCAAGATTGCCACATTATCCACCACCTAGTTCACCTCCAAAAGAAGCAGAAGAAGCATTAAGCATGCCTCCAGAGGAAGAATAAATCCATGAAGAGTTGGATCCGAAAGAAGAAGAAAGAGTTTTCAAGAAAGCATTCATTGACATGATTGAGATGGTGAGAGTCCTTTATCAAGAAAGGAATGAAAGGCTAGAAGGATAAGGATCCAAACTTCACAAGGAAGTTCAGGGATCATCAGGAGGTCACAATGATGAAGATAAATCAAATAAGGGAAATGGAGGAAATGGAGGCAGTGGAAAGTCACCATCCTCACCCTCATCATCATCATCCTCTACTTCATATTCAATACACCAGTCACACAAGTCAAATAACACTGGTAAAATTCCTTTTCTAAAACTTGATGTTAAGTTTGAATTGCCAATGGTTAGTGGTGAAGTCAATGTAGAAAAGCTTGATAATTGGAATAGGCGATTTGAGGTCTATTTGAGAATTCAGAACCTTCATGGTGATGATACCAAAATCCAACTAGCTTCATTGAGGATGGAAGGTGTAACACTTGTTTGGTGGGAATCCAAGACAAAGGAGGAGATCAATAAGCATGGTAAGATTATCCTATCATGGACTGATTTCATTTCTGCATTAAAACAACAGTTTTATCCATTAGCTCACATGCAGAAAGCCATAATGAACTGGAAAAATTTTAGAAAATTGAAAGGACAGAATGTGCAAGAATACACCCAAGAATTTAGGAGAAGAACTCTCTTATTAGGGGTATATTTGCAGAGCCAAGATACTTTTCTCAAGTACATATGAAGCTTACATAGCTACCTAAGACATACTATTCTCATGTTTAACCCTACAAGTCTAGAAGAGGTTTGTGTTCAAGTCACACATCTAGAAGCTAGAGGGAAAAACATTATTGATGGGAGTAGGAAGAAACCTTTTAAGGGGAAAAACAAAAAGAAGACCTCAAAAGGTAAAGGAAAAAAGAATGCATCTGTCAAGAAAGAGGGAGAAAAAGTGGTTTGTAAACATTGTTCAAGATAAGGCCATGAAGATAAAAATTGTTGGAAATTACACCCTGAAAAGAGACCCAGGTATAACAATAACAAAGGGAAGCAGAAAACTGCAGCTACAACTCAAGATGACTTAGGAGAGGATTCAGGTGATGAATCAAAAATTACAGCCATTAGATTGAAGAACATGAAGGGGAAATAAATTGAAACAAAACCCAGTACTAGTGCATCAAACTATCACATACAAGCTCCAAATGAAGAAGAGAGGATTGAACTATTTCATGTGAGGGTCATATCCAAACATACCAATATTGACACACTGTTTGACAGTGGGTCACAAGCAAACTTAATCTCTAAATACTTGGTCAAAAAACTTAATCTTGAGACCATTCCACATCCAAAACCATATCCACTTGGGTGGATTTGTAAGGATGCAAATTTACAGATTGCAAAGAAGTGCATATTCCGCTTTGCAATAACTGCACATTTTGTTGACACAGTTGAATTAGATGTGGTTCTGCTTGATATTACAGGTACTGTGTTGGGAAGTCCTTACTTATATGATAGGAAAGTGATCTTCCATCGCCATGAGATCAAGTACCATTTATTCAAATATGGAAAGGAGTTCATTGTTAGAGCACATCACAAGAAGACAAATATTGCAATGGTAAATGTTGGACAGGTAAAGAGGTTGGTGAATTAAAGTAAGAATTTTGTTCTTATAATGATTAAGCCTAAAGTTGATGTTAATCATGAATCATTTGAGGATTTTCATCCTAAGTTGAAATCAGATTTATATGATGTCGTTGATGCACATCATGAGATGTTTCAGGAGCCAACAGGATTGCCTCCAAAAAGGGAGATTCAACATGAGATTCACTTGCAACAAGATTATCCTCTTCCAAACATCGGCATGTATCGCATGTCGATAATGGAGAATTCTGAAATAAAGAGGCAAATCAAGGACATGTTGGAAAAGGGACTTATAAGGCTAAACACTTTTCCATGTGGTTCACCCATAGTCTTGATTCTGAAGAAAGATGGGACTCGGTGCATGTGTGTAGACTTCAGAGCTTTGAACAAGATAACAGTAAAGAATAGATACCCACTCCCAAGGATAGATTATTTTCTTGATCAGCTGAAAGAAGAAAATTTTTTCACTAAGTTAGATTTACAAAGTGGATATCCTCACGTAATAATTGCAGAAAGTGATATATGGAAGACTGCATTCAAAACCAAAAAAGGACTCTTTGAGTGGTTGGTTATGCCGTTTGGTTTGTGTAATGCACCGACGACTTTCGTGCATGTTATGGATAATGTTTTGTGTCCATTTCTTGTGATTGTGTATTTAGATGATATACTCATTTTCAACAAAACAAGAGAAGAACATGTCTTGCATGTGAAAAGAGTGCTTGATGTTTTGAAGAAAGAGAAGTTATTTCTTAAGATGTCAAAGTGTGAATTTGGAAAGACTTATCTGGTTTATTTGGGACGCATTGTAGGAGGAGGCGAGGTGAGAATTGATCCTTCTAAAGTGGAAGCCATTGTGAATTGGCCCACTCCCAAGATATTAACCGAGGAAAGAAGTTTCTTAGGCACAGCTTAGTATTGGAGAAATTTTATTGCTAACTTTTCTACCATAGCAGCTCCTATGCATGCAGTGAAAAGTGTAAAGAAAGGCTTCCAATGGGGAGGCAAACAGCAGCAAGCTTTTGAAGATTTAAAATAAAAGATCAATTCAGCTTTGGTCCTTGCATTACCGAATTTGAGACAGCCATTTGAGATACAAACTGATGCTAGTGATTATGCCATGGGCGCAGTACTTTTGCAACATGGTAAGTATATCGATTTTCATTCTGAAACATTCAATGGTGTTGTAACTAATTATCCTACATATGACAAAGAGTTGTATGCATTGGTACAAAGTGTCAAGAAATGGAAACACTACTTGATGGGTAAAGAGACGATTATACATATCAATCACCAACCATTACAGTACTTGCAGTTGCAAACAAAATTGCAACAATCACGACATTTCAGGTGGATGGAATTTCTTCAACAGTTTCATTTGGTTATAAGGTACAAGAAAGTTATTTTCAATAAATTTACTGATATGCTTTCAAGGACAATTATAAGTGCTTCTACTTTACTTAAAAATGATTCTATTGTACATGAGAGTTACATAGAACAATATGCACATGATGCTGATTTTCAAGATGTGTATGCTAGTTTGAGTGAAGGGAATAAAGTTGAGGAAAATGATTATCACACGCATAACAATTTAATGTTTCATTTTGGAAAGTTGTGTATACCACAAGGAGAGAGGCTTAGTTTCATGATAGAGGCTCATTCGTCTCTTATTTTTGGACATTTTGGGGTAAGCAAAAGAGTGGCACATCTATAGAGGTATTACTATTGGCCTCGCATGTTAGATAGTGTGTCACGTTTTATAAGAGGTTGTTATATGTGTGCAACAAGCAAGCCTAGCAATAGGAAGCTTGGGTTATACACACCACTACCGGTACCATTAAGGCTATGGGAGAGTTTCTCCATGGACTTTGTTGGAGGTCTACCTATGTCAATAAAACAACATGATTATCTTTATGTAGTTATGGATAGGTTCAGTAAAATGTGTATACTTATGCCATGTAAGAAAATCATTACTGTTGAACAAACTATTGAACTTTATTTTCAACATGTACAGGTTCATTACGGATTGCCAACTTCTATTGTTAGTGACAGGGATTCCAGGTTCGTTGGGAAATTTTGGTCCAATCTTTGGAAGATGATGGACACAAAGTTGAAAAAGAGTACTTCTTTTCATCCACAAACTGATGGCCAAACCGAGGTGGTGAACAGAACCATTATGCATCTATTGAGAGTATATTGTAGCAAACATCCCAAGTTGTGGGATGAACAAATGCATTATATTAGCACACTTACAACCGAGAAAAGCAATCTTCTACAAATACTTCACCTTTTGAATCCTACTTTGGGTATTTGCCGAAATCACCGTTAGACTGCATCTTTGAGAAGGATGTTGCAATTGATGGGCATAGTGATTATTGGGAGGTATAAATGCTAGATTTACACCCACAGTTAAATTTTCAACCCGGGGGAACGTAAGACTTAGAGACGTAGAACAATATATGCCAGAATACGACCTCGGGGATTTGTCCAATCAAAACCCTAGATATAATGCAAAACGGAAATCATGTGGGAAAATAAACGAGACATTTCAAGAGAACACACCGCAAATTAATAATCTAAGAAATAAAAATGAAAAACCTCTTAAGCAGCGATACTCGTAAATACTAAAACATGAAATCGAAATCTATACTTAAAAATGCTTCTTCAAGATTTGTACTTAAAATGCCGCTTTAAAATTAGTACTTTAAAATGTTACTTGCAAATATTATTGATGGAAATCATAGATGTAAGAAAATATTCAATGCAAGCTAAGCGAGGATATATTCTATAGTACTTTTGGACACTTTAATTATGTTAAAATATATTTAAACTAATATTGGTATTTTAAATAGACGTGATCTCCTTATAATCCCAAGAACAATTCATATAACAAATAAATTGTTTATAAGTGCCCAATAATATGAATAATGAATTAGATGAAAACCTTTTTGATCTTGTCCTCATCTTAAATCCTTGCTATCGAATATATATTTATGAGATAACTTAAACAGGGCAAGAATGAAATTGAGAAAAAAAAGCATTTACTAATTGATAATCTATTTAATTTCTAGAACAGAAATAAACTCTAAATTAACACCAGCATGAAATTTATCTAGCCCGTGCAATTAAATGTAAAAGAAATTATAAAATGGAATTGTAGTGTTCAAATTAATTTATTGATTGGAGATATTATCAGGTAGTTTTCGCTGAAAGTATCCTCATGCTATTTCTAGCAATTATAATGACAAATCTTTAAAATTTTAGAAAATGTCCAAATAACATTGGATCAATTAAATCTGAGTTTTAAATCATCATATCGTCTCCATTATAAAATTTTGCAATCAAAAATATATTTCCTTAAATAATAGAGGAACAGGGCAAATAGTGAAAATGGAAGACAAAAATAAAGGAAGTGCCGACTAACTAAATAAATTCATAAATAAATTCTAGAATAATTAAATCACTAAATTCATGAATCAAATCTACACTAATACAAAACACAAAGAATGAAATTGCAGAAAATTATTTAAATCACTCAAACATGAAATCAAATGCAGATAATCAATCAATGAAATTAAATAAACTAAACAATCCAAGCACTGAGCTGACTGATGGGCCTGATCACCCAGCTCCTGTAAAATTAAATCAACACACCATATTCAAAAATTAAAAAATCTAGAAATGCAAATTGAATGTTGAATCATATTACAAATGAAATCACATTGCAAAAATCAAATTACAAAAATTTAAATCAAAAAATACAGAGGTTGCGCTGGCTTTGATCCATAATCCAATGTTGTTGTAGCTGCCCAGCATCTACTATGTTCTGCGCTCTATCCAATTGAGAAGCTACTCCTTCCATAATTGATCGACTTCTCCCTTTAATGCGCACAGCTCTCTCTCCATACCTCTATCTAATGTGCAGCTACTCCATTTCTATGCACACAGCTACTACATTTCATAGCTACCCTCTCTAATGACTATGGCAACTGTTATATATACATTTTTAATTATCAAATTGAAGCTTCAACCCAGAAATAGAGAAAATGATTAGTTTTACAAATCACCGGAATTAAAATTGGTTTGAAACAGATTGTCGATTCATGAAACCATTCCTCCTTTTATGGGATTCTTCTGTTGCTTGGTTTTTAGAAGAAATTGACTTCGTATGGCTGGTAGAGGAATGCTCAGGCTGCTGAAGCACTTTTTTTTGTAGAGGCATGCTCAATCCATCAGTCATGTAAGGTGTTGAAGACGAGCTAGCTAAACCAAGCTCCACCATATGGAGCCCAGTGATAATCTCATACAACAAAATCTCGTCCACATCATGGCCCATCTGTAAAACTCCAAGATTGAAATATTTATCAACTGCATTAGCATCCGTAGCAGACAATTGAGGAGGATGTAGGACATTATAAAAGAAGATAGAAACTAAGTCATAGTAGAACTGGGGATGTGCAGAGTTATGATCACCCTCGAACTTTATAACATTCTTGTCCCTCGCATATAATTTGAAGATTATGTCAGAATGGTGTGGCTGGATGAATACATCCTCAGTTGCATGTCCAAATAGTGCTGGAATGAAGGTTTTTGGAGCAATCTACGTAGCATTGAAGTCCATTATATCAAAATTGGCTTTCTTCTGGATTACACGTCGCATGTACTAGACAGCTACTTTGACCGTGAACTTGGGGAGGCAAATTTTATAAACATCAACCAGCTCCATCATGAGAGCTGACCTGTCGGTTCTGACCTGTCATGATCCCAAATTTCAACTTGAGCCCCACCAGTGGATAGTTATACACTGTCTCAATCAGCTTGCTAATTCGTAAGATGCTCCCCAAAGGTTGTGTTGCTTTTATTTGGCAATATATAATGAAAACAAAGGAACACTAATAGGGGAAATTTTGGTACTAAACAAATTTCCAACTCATTTAAGGAAACACAGTGATATCAGGTAGATATTTTTTGCCTTTCTGATAGCAAGCACACTTAAATTGGTTTAACAAATTATTATACTAAAACCAAAGACTTGACCCTTTAACGCAGCTCTTCTTCATCTGTGTTTTTTATTGTCAATTGATAACAGCTTCTTAGACTGCACATCTCAATTGCTTTTAAATAATCAAATACTGTAAGGAATGCAGCTTCTCAAAGGTTGTGTTGCTCTTGTTTATCCAATATATGGTAAAAAAAAGTGATCATAATAGTGCTGACTTTGGTCCTACTTTTCCTATTTCCCTTCTGCAGAAACAAAGATTGTATTCTTGTCGCTTCATCACAGCTTCTCAGACCCCATATTTCAATGGCTTATAAATAATCAAATAATGTAAAAAACAGAGCTCCCCAAAGACCATCTGATATGAAGATTAAAAATCTATCTTGAGGTTTGATGGTCAAAGAGTAAAGTGAAGGTTTTGCTGTTATTTTATTACTGGACCTTGATATGCTTCCCATTACTGCCCTAGAGTCCCCAACGCTGGAAACATATAGTGTTTCACCCCATATAACTCCAACTAAGCAGCATGAGACAATTGCTGCAATCAGTGGCGTTGTCTTCCATGACCTAGTCACGTGTGCGAGGGACCCTTCCTTAGTTTCAATAATAGCCCTCCTGATTCGTGGTGTTATGGCTTGTAAAAGCCCAACCTCGGACAAAGAAACATAGTCCACTTCAATGGATTTCGATAGAGATAACAGATATGATTGCGCGCTTAAGTTGAGCTCTTCATAAAATGATGGGTAACTGAGATTTTTTTTAATCCCCAAACATAACCAGAATAGCAATATTCATAGAGACCCAATATTCCCTTGACTATAACTCCTTCACGAAGCCGAATTTCGCCAAACGGTTTTTAAGTTATAGGAAACATGGTGCTCTGACCACAACCCACGTATCGAAATTTAGAGATTATGCTCCATTTGATCGCAAATTGGATATTTTCACCTACAACAATCTCGGACTCAGCTACCCTGCTGCATGGATCCGTATTTGAACGTAGTATTGTACTAGACTTATTCACCTGCCACCAAGAAGACATTTATTAATAAAATTTAGACACGAAACCCTTATCAATTTAACTAATAAGAAGAATTCATATATTAATAATTATTTCCCATGAATGTCTCTAATTATCAACATAATAGGAAAAAAATGCCAGGTACAAGCATCTCATTATGCGATAAATATCGTGAAAATTTAGGCAAAAGTGCAGCTCAACAATGATATTGACAAGGCTTAAAATTTCATTGCGAAAATTCAGATTATTCATCAACAAGTTCAAGAACAACTTGAGAAGAGTCAAAGCAAATATAAGGAGAGGCATGACAAACTTAGAGTTGATCACAAGTTTCAAGAAGGAGATGAGGTATGGTTTCACATAAGCAAAGAAAGGATGCAAGGAGAAGGTAAAAAACTCAAGCCCATTCGCTATGGTTCATTCAAGATCATCAAACAAGTTGGTAACAATGCATTTCAACTTGACTTTCCTTCATATATGAAAATTTATTCCGTTGTCAATGTGGAAAATTTATGTTTGTATGAGTCTCCTTTGATTGATGATTAAGGGAGTGATGTTCAACTACCATCTATAGAATATTTCTTGCCAGAATTTCTGGATGAGCTCAAGGAGGATACCATCCTTGACAGGAGGACACGCACTTCTAAGAGGGGAATTGTTGATTATCTTCGAATTGGGCTCAAGGGCAGTAAACCAAGCAAGGAAAGGTGGATGGAAGTTTAAAAGGTGAGTGAGTTGTACCCTCATCTTATGAACAGGTAATTAAAGTCTTTTGGGGTCCAAAAGCTTCCCAATGAGGAGGTGTGATCAGGAGATCATGTGTTTTGCTCAAAATTGAAATTGCTCGAAACTGTACCGAACCTGAGCAACTGGATAGGTCTCGTCGTTGCAATTCTAGCACCATGAATGGTTCGAAAAACCGTTGTCGTATGAGGAGATATCACATTCTGATCGTTTTCCTAAATAGCTAAAATTTTGTGACGGGAGTGACTAGAATGCCCAATCAACATGCAGGTACAGTCAGCAAGTGGCATATACTAGGAATACTCCCTTTCCTCAAATCTAGTCATATTTCGACATGTGGCTATTTCTGGGCCGTTGGATGGATATGTATGTGTTTTATTATGCACTATTAGATGGGTGACACGTGCCATGTGTCCCCAGGAGGTTAGTGTAAAATTATTTGAGGTCCGGGGGGTTTGACCCCACGACCTCCGGCACTCCACCAAATACATCCACCATCTTCGCTATACATTGTTTATTACCTTAGAAGTTTGCCCCGTCATTTTATGTTGTATTGGTTTAATATTAATGGGGGGGACCACCAGCGGTCCAAACCCGCTGGCGGCCCCATTGTATGTGGTCACATGAAATTTAAACCCTGACATAAAACTTAAATAGAAGCTATACAAACCATTATTCTGACGGCTTCGGGGTCGTGGTCACATGTCACACCCTGACATAAAACTTCAACGTGACGGTTTCCGATAACGTAACCTCCAACGGAAAAAATGTTGTCACATGCGCGGTAGGGTGACATCTTATGTGACGGTTTCAGAAAAAGGTTTCCAAACGTTGATTGCTCCGGGTTCCACTCCAATGCGACGGTTTCGAAAAAAGGTTTCGGAACGTTGATTGCTTCGGGTTCCACTCCATTCTTGGTGCAGAGTTTAAATGCTAAACCGTGACCGCAGGGGTTCCGGGGGTCGACATGTGGCCATCCCCGCCCCTAACCACTTACGTTTAATGCGATGGTTTATATTGGCGGAAGTTTAGCACCAGGCTAGATTTTAGGGATTTTTGCCAAATTAACTGCAGTTCTCCACAATTAGTGGAGGTTTTCTAGCTGAGATTGGGGGAAGGCTTTGGGAGGTCAATTTTCGACCAATTTGGGTGAAACAAGAGTCTACCTAGACTAATTTGAGCATTCTTGAGCCACTGGTGTAGAAAAAACAGCCATTAGAGGCTTGTAAACACATGTATTTTCAATTTTGAGCATAATGAAAGAGGGAAATGCCATTGGGAGTTGGACCAGGAGATGTAGCCCAGGAGGAGTGATTCATCATGGTTGTTGTGCAAAACTTATGTGTGATGTTATTTCTCTATTATACACTGTTTTAAAATGTTATTTAGGCTTATTTTCATGCTTAAAACTCACAAATTCATCTATGTTTCATAGCTAAAAAACTCATTCCTTAAGCAAACAAATGGAGACAAATTGTACATGTTTTTATTACTGAAAGTACACTTAGCACATCAAACTAATACACTCCTTTCAGATCATTAGTCTGACCTTTGAGTCTAATGTTGTAATTTGACTTCTTACTAGGGAATGTGTGTTGGGGAAAATTCTATCCAATACAAAGATAAACCATAGTTGTTCACCAAGTTGCAAAATATGAATGTTGATTTTGTAGTTTCCTTTAATGAGAATAGCCTCTATGGATAGACTCCAAACCTTGACCATAATTTTCCTACTGTCTGGTTTTTTGTTTTATAATACGTACTTGTTTCTAGTGAGCCATAGCTGCTAACAGAGGAATGATGGGAGACTGGACCAGAATTTTTTAATAAGATTCTTTTTTTTAAGGAACTGGGATAGATGGATTTCCATTTACCAAAGAACTCTGAAATATCAAGCTTAGCATTTACCTGGATATGGAGATGGTTCACTAATGCTTGCCAGCAACCTTTTGAAAATTCAAATGATAGCAAGAGATCTTGGATTGTTTCCTCATTTCTCAAGCAGAATGGGCAGATTGAGGGGCCTTGGATGCCTTTCTTTCTCAAATTATTTGATGCGATAATTTTTCCTTTAAGTAACGTCCATGTAAAAAACTTGATTTTAGGTAGGCTTTCATATTTCTAGACAATTTTCCATAGAGGCCAGATAGGTTGTTGTTCCCGGTCTCCTTGATGTTTTTAATATCTATTTTTTACAAAATAATCATTTCTAGTAGGATTCCACTTGAAACCATCAGGTTGTCTATAGTGGGTTGGAGATGCTCCCTTGAGATATTGAAGAAGAAGGAGCCATTGAGGATTCAAATTTGGGGGAATTATCGATTTTTTCCAACCCTCGGATGAATTGTCATATTGATTCCAATATGATATTTGGTCAATATTTGTTATGATTTTTCCAAGGAAAAAGGCCTTGAGGAGATGAAGATATGGAAAAGAAGAGAGACTAGACTTACACATTAGATTTTCTTACCATATATTAATATATTTCCCTCCCCTCGGGATTCTGGACGTATTGGATTGGATAAAAGAAAATTTTACAAAGCTTCCAAATTTGAGAGTAGGGTCTGCAAGGGAATTGAGTTTGGAGGCGTTGTAAATGAGGGGTGCTTATGTATTTCTGATCTAGGACCTACTTCCACCATGATGATTCCTCGGATATTAATCTTCATATAATTTTTGCTCCCAATGTTAAATTCATTAGACCCGAATATCTTATGGTGATCCCCCCTTGCCATAGGGCATAATTACCTGTTTCCAACTTATCAAGCTAAATTGAGCCATTGCATTCCCCATTGTTGGAATTTTTTCTTCATTTTTTCTATCACCTATATCTATACTTCTTATTTCCTTGGGTTTTTAGAGATTATCATGCCCAAATATTTGAAAAAATACCAGTCCACTTTAAAGGTGATGCTAAAAATTTGAGAAATTTGTTGAAGAGTTTTGATTCGTGTATTCCAACCATATATGTTGTTTTTCATATTATTGAGAAGGCTGCCATATGCTTCCAAAAATTATCTAAAATGGTTTTGAATATTCTAGAAACAATACAAGAGGCTCCTCCAATAAATAATGTATCATTGACAAATTGAGAGTGATTCATGCTTTTAGTTCTTCTACTATATTGAATTCATGTAAAAAGTCCACTTTTCCTTTCTTTATCTAGCTTCCTGTTGAGGGTTTCAGCAATTATAATTAATAGGAAAGGAAGTATTGGGTAGCCTTGTCTAAGACCCCTAGTGCTTTGAAACATTTTACCAGGTCTTCCATTGATTAAGGCAGCAATCCATGGCTTATGGATCCAATCTCTAATGAGGTCCATGAAAATGTTGTTAAAACCCAATTTTTCTAGAACAACGAAAATAAAGGAGTGTATAAATCTATCAAATGCATTTTCCATATCTAACTATAGGATGAATCCTTGATCTTCTCAGGAAGTGATCAAATGAATGGCTTCTTGGACTAAGAGAAAGTTGTCTACAATTTATCAATTGGGAACAAACCCCCCTTGATTATGGAGATTATATGAGGAAGGAGTATATTAATATGGTTTGCAAGATTCTTGGTTATAATTTTCTAGGAAGCATTGCATAAAGAAATTGGCCTGAAGCGATTAAAGGATTTAGGCATAATTTATTTTGGTATAAGAGAAATAAAGGTGGAATTTGTATTACCTCCAATTTTGTGCTTGAATTGAACCCTTTGTTGATCATCTTGAGCAAATATTTCTTGATTAGGTCCCAAAATGAACAGTAGAATGAAATAGTGAACCCGTTTGGTCCTGGTGCTTTATCAGGATGTAGGCTCCATATTGTTTTTTGCACTTCCTCTTCCTCCACTGGTTTGATTAAGGCTGCATTTTCCTCCTCTAACAACATTTTTGGTGTGGCTCTCAAAAGATCTTAGAATTTATTTGGATCTGGATCTATTGTTAGAAATGTTTTGAAATTTTGATGAGTCTCTTCCTTGATCTTTGCCTAGCCTTCAACTATTGCATTTCCTTATCCATTAATCACTTCTATTCGGTTCTTTATTATTCTGGATTTAGTTTGATTATGAAAAAAATTCATGTTCATGTCCACGGCTTGTAACCATAAACTCGTGTATTTAATCCTCCAATTTTCTTCTTCTTCTTTGTTTGTTTGATATAGTTCGTAATATATTTCTTTCTCCTTGATTTGCAGCTCTTTGGTGTCTTCTTAATTCTCCAGTCTTACCTGAAGTTGCTCCAATTTTCTTTGCAACTTGATTTTTCTATGTGATGGCTCCTTGAAGCATGATTTAGCCCATTCTTTGAGAGCTATTCTCACCAACTTTTACTTGGACTCCCATATGTATCCAAGAGAGCCTTTAATTCTCATTTCCAAGTGGACTGCACCAATTACCTAGCCTCTTCTATATCTGCCCATTGAGGATTGAAATGAAATGGAAGAGGTCCCAAGTTAACACACTCCCAAAATGTTAATGAAATTGGCTTGTGATCAGATGTTGCAGATGAAATAATTTTTGAAGTCATTGATAATGTTCCTGTTGTGAGGCTTACGTGGATCAGAAAACAATATAATATTTCCTTAATGTTGTCAGGGCTTGTCCTTCTATTTCCATACATGAATTTGGTGTTATTTTGAATAATGTCTAGAAAATTTTGCTCCTCTATTGTGGATTCTAGTATCTCTACTTGGAACCAAGAGGAAGGCACCCCCACGCTTTTCTCCTGCATTCATTACCAAGTTAAAATATCCTCCAATAATAAAATTTTGGTTGTCTTATGCTCTTAACTGATCCGTTATATATTTCCAACAAATCTCTTTATCTCTATAGTACATAGGGGTGTAAACATTGTATATAGTTTTAGATTTCACTGTATTTTTATTGAATAATTTCTTTTTATCCAATGGAGATTTTTTTGGATTCCATTGAGCTCCATACTTGTATGATTCCACGTAGTGAAAATCCAACTAGATTCTCCTCTCACATTGATTTCATCTTCATCAAAAAAAAATATTCTTTGAGCTATCTCTACCATTTCTTCTTAAGATAGTTTGGTCTCCTAGATTAGAAAAATATTCGGGGCCTTAGATCTAATTAGATCTTTGACTACATTTACTTTATATATGTGCCCAAGACCTCTGCAATTCCAGGAGACAAAATTCATTATTATTATTAGGTGGATTTTCATGGCCTTTGCCTTTCCCTACCTGGGTTTGCATGTCCTTGTTTCCTGCTCCTCTGTCGAATATGTAAGAATCCATTGGTTGTTGGATCCCCATCACCATATCCTTTTGAGTTGCTTCATCTCGAATTTCCTTATTTGATTTCCATCTATAATTTTTGGGGTTATCATATGAGGCCAATGATTCCTTTGATTTGTTCTAAATGATAATCCATGCATAAGAGGTGGTGAGGGGAGTAAGCAAGGGACTAGGAGAGGGGGAAAGAGGGAGAATGGAGGAGGAAGGAGGGATTTCGTTGTGGGGGGGGGAGGGGGGGAGTGAGATGGGGGTGATGGATAGGATACAACAAGACGTTGCTCCAAAATTTCTCCCTCTTCATGATCATAGGATCGACTTCGTTAGCGAGAGAAGAAAATGGGTTGTCGAGGAGGGATTGTGAGGCTCTAGATTCTGAAGGAAGAGAGGGGATAAAATGTTGGACTTCAGAAGGGATGAGATCCAAATTGGGACGACCCAGCATGCTTATAATATTTATTGGAAATCCCTGTATTCTTGCGTTTAACGGTTTCCCAATGTGCTTCTTGGTTTTCAATTGGATCTTCTGCAGCTCTCTTCGTGCATCTATTAGCGAAATGACCATATTCATGGCATACCTTGCATTTGAAGGGGAGATGTTCATAGTTCGGTTGTTGGATGTGTGTCTATTTATATACCTTGATCTTGACTTCCTTTGAAAGTCCTTTACCCAGATCATCTTCCACACAAATTCAAGTGTATGCATGCAGGTTTTCTCTTGGTTCGCTTATATCTATATACTTGCCAATTGCATTTCCAATTTCTCTGACGAAGTTGTCTTCGCAGTAGTGTAAAGGGAGATGAGGAATACGCACCCACACTAGAATGACACTGGGAATTTCAATTTCTAGATCGAAGTCTGGTGTCCATATATTTAAATATCAACCCCTTAAATCCATAAAATGGCATGTTTCTGAAGATTATATCTCAATCTTCCTTGGATTCAAAGTAGAATGTGAAGAATCCACTTCTGCAAAAGTGAATGGAGATCTGATCTTGGGTTTTGCAGCCCAATTTCGCACAACCCATTTATGCATATCCTGACATCATTTCTCCAACAGAAATCATCCATAGGTTCCAGACACCCGACCATGTTTATCATCACCTCACCTTGCACATGATAAGCATCCTCGTTGGTTGGTAGAGCCTCCCCTCCATGGCGCTCGTCACCCAAAATAGACCATATATCACAACAATAGTGACGCCATGGCCATACCATTTTAGTCCGAGAAGCACCTCATGCCCATTCACTCACCATGCATCAGGTCAAGTTTTACCATATCAAAATAAAACCCCTTTCCTAGACGACTAGGTTGTGCAAGCATATTGAAAGCGCACTACTGCACCTCGCATTTGGCCTACCATACCTCCATTAGCATAACCCATTTGCGACATTTTATGCAATAAGTGGAGTAAACATCCAAACAAAACGAGGCAACTAGAGGCCAAGTTTTTATGTGGAGTATATTTTATTCCAGGGTTCATCAATCATTCTTGCATTCCATCTGCATCGAAATTCTACATTGGGAAATCCATGTTCTGAAGGTGTGTTGTCGTCTTCACAGGTCTCGTGGGTGCACCAGTCTCTGCAAACGGAAAATGCCTGGTTGCATTTGTGGCTCGCGAAGGGCTTCATGCTTGCGCTTGTATATCACTTTTTTATAATGTGATATGCATATTATGATTTTTTGTGTTTGTTCTTCTATATCATGGTTACAATATGAATTATTACTAATTTTTAATAATGTGATATGCAAATTATGATTTTTTAATCAAAACAATTGTCTTTGTTGTATTATTTTTATTATTATTTTAATTGCATTAATATTTAAATGTTTACCTACATTTATAATTACTATGAAGTCTCTATAATATTGGAGAGTGCTTCTAGATCTAATAAAATTAATTTTTAATATTTAAAATTAAAAATAATATTATAGATTTATGATGTTGAGCTCTCTTTCAATAAAAATCACATAGAAAAATTTTTGTTGACGTGTTTAGAACCATCCACATGGTTCATCCTTAGGACAAGATGGAGAATTAAATCATGGCACTAAATTAAATAGAGAGGGACAAGATGGAAAATTAAATCATGGGACTAGATTAAATAGAGAGATCTATATAGAGACAGATATGATAAAACAACTATTTTTGAAAATGAATCATTAGAATGTTAAATTGGACTTAAGTAAAATAATTGATTTAGATTGAGTCAAAAATAACAATTCAATTTTTATCTAAAGATATCTCAACATCATAATATGAATCAGAAGCCTAAATTCAGAAATTATAGATTTATTTTAATTTTAAATTTAACAGGGATAAGTAAGGATTAATATGTAAATTGTTTTAAAGTGTAAAATTTGCGAAAATATTTGTATGTAAATGAATTTTATCCTTTTTGGTATTAAATGAATTAAAGTTAAAACAAATGTATATTGATTTCAATTGTTGGTAACCGACATGTGCTATGAACATCTCTTATACCCATGATAGATATGAAAGGAATCAAGGCTCCACTCCTAGGCTTATATAATGCATACCTACAAATATTTGAGGGGACCATTATTTTTTTGATATCATGCACATTCTAGATGTATCAACTTTTACAACATGAATGCCAACATAATGCTCTTCCACCATGACACACTTGAATGTGAACAAATTGTTCAATCCTTCTACTAATTTTTTTACATGCAATCACTTGTTATTTATTGCTTCTCATTATGGTTTAAAGTTTTTCTTTGTTTGATAATATTTTTCTATTTCTATGAGCAACATGTTCAATGTTTACCAATAAGACTTTCATAGTTCTTTGTCGAATTTTATTAGTTGCACCCTTTTTCTTTGGACATTTTAAATTCTTTGGTCTCTCATTTTTTCTAGAGTCATATGCAAAGAGTGATTTTCTCTTCTCAATCATTGTTGCTTGCAATCTCATTTTCTCCATTCTTCCATTTGTACAGGTAATTCATTTTCTCTATATTGCCTAACCCATTATTGCATCGACCTTCTCTTCAATATCATTATACATCATTATGTTAGATATTGTGCTTATGTATAGAATATAACATGAAGGAAAGACATAAACAAATGCATTATAAGAAGGAGTTTAAGAAATTGATGCTTAAACTAATGCATGCAAAAAATGATAATATAAAAACATTGTTGCCATCAATGCATTGTAGGAAGGAGTTTAAGAACTTTATGTTTACATTAATGCATTATAAGAAATATAATATACAAAACATTAGTCGATTAGGTTTATCTTGGGTCGTTGGGAGGAATGATTGGGATCCTCCCCACCCAACTTCAATTCTTGCAAGTGACATAATGAGCTTTGATGTAATGGCTTCAAGCCTTGTTGTTGAGAATGAATAGTCCCTTGAGGAACGAAACATGTATATTCCTCATATGGAATATAAAGGTATTTTCCATGTGAAGAAAATAAAAGAATACACAGAACATTTTCTAAGAACCTTGTAATAATGTAAACATAACATTGAATTCAGTGAAATGTAAGAATGAAATAATGAAATAGTTTTTCTAGATTGAGAAAAGAGATGGATATTTTTTCGTTGCTTACCCGTGCTGCTAACCTACGCTCTGCTGCTGCAGTGCCCTAACTGTCGATATCCACCTGCTCACCCTTGCATGGCCCCTCTAGAGTCCACCCCGGAGGTTGGCTTCTCCTCTGGACCAGGCCCAGGCATTTTCTGCCCTGATCAACTCCTTAGCTCCTTCTCGCCCCAAGCTGGTGATCTTAAAATTTGTAAAGAAGATCGATGGCATTCAGGAGGTCGCCCTTCCACCTTATATTCCACGCATGGCCGCCCTCTCTCTAGCCGAGAAGGGTCTCATTGGTAAATTTACCGGACTATGGCCCTCTCTGAAGACTGTTCAAAAATGGGTTGAGCGTAACTGGTCAGACAAAATCAATGGAAAAATCTCTATTCGGTTCCGCAGTAGAGGCTACTTCACTTTTCATTTTGAAAAAAAAGAGGACAATAATTTGATCTTCAGGAACGGACCATATTTTATGGACACCATAGGCATGTACCTCAACAAATGGACATCGAACTTTGACCCTAAACTCAATGTACCAAACATTGTCCCTGTTTGGGTTTGCCTTCCTCATCTTCCCTTGCACTACTGGGGAGATGACTCCGTCAAAGCTATTGGGAACGTTGTAGGAAATTTTATAGATCGGAGCGAGATAAAAGACAACATGCAAGCCTATTCCAGGATCTGCGTCAAGTTGGATCTAGGTAAAGGCCTCCTGAGGCGATCAAGTTAAAAGTTGATGAATTGACGCACATCTAGCAGCTTGACTATAAAAAAATCCCTTTTAAATGCAAGGTATGTCACGAATATGGCCATTTTGCTAATAGATGCTCTAAAATTATTGATATGGAAAACCTGGAGTTAGACACACAATGGGAAACTGTAAAAAAAGAAGAAGACCTCTTCTAATCCCAAGAGAAATAATTTCACTGTGCCCCCTCCCAAATCTAATCCTCCCTCCTCCTCCTCTTCTCAGCCCCCAGAATCTTCCCATCAGCTTGTTGATCCCCCCATACCTTCCTCCAATGCCTCTCTAGACTCCTCCAATCCCCTCTCCTCCCTTGCCCCCATCAAATATGACCCTCCCATTTTATCTATTCCCACCCAGCCTGCCTCTCCTCACCCCTCCCCTATCAATCCTAATCCCCCTTCCTCCTCTTCTGATCCCTCCTCAGCTCGAATCACAAGGAATTATGTGAAAGAGCATGGTGCAACTCTGGAAAACACAAAGAAAACTGGTCCTGGAAAGAAATCATCAAAGCAACATCGAGATGAAACTTCTCAAAAGGACATAGCCCTTGGAACTCAGAACCCCATTGAAACCTATATCTTGGGGCAAAATAGCAAAGGCTCAGGACAAAAGGAGCAAGGAGGGAAGGTAGGTTCTCGCTCTGCTTTTCTGAAATGATGAAATTCCTTTCATGGAACTGCAAGGGTTTAGGGCACCCCTCCAAAATATCAGCCCTAAGAGATCTAATAAATCAGGAAAAGACGGACATTATTCTTCTGCAGGAAACTAAGCAGGGATATCTTGAGATGGAATCAATAATAGACAAAATGAAGCATCATGCGGGTACCCAAACTGAATCTAGGGGTGCCTCAGGTGGGCTAGCCACCTTATGGAATCATAGCACTTGGAAGCAAAAGAACACAACAAAAACGCAGAATTGAATCAAAGTAGTGTTGCAGAACACTAAAGATCACAAGGGAATTATCATCTACAATGTATACGGCCCCAATCATTATAGGGATAAAGAGATTTGCTGTAACACTCTTAAAGCAGGCATAGATAATGAAGACAGCAGAAACATCGTAATAGGAGGTTATCTCAACTTAATCCTCCACGCAAATGAGAAAAGGGGAGGCTGATTTAATTCTGATCCCTCTAGAGATCAGTTAGAAATCATCATGCAAGATCACGATTTTGTCGATATTGCACCAAAAAATCGCAGATATACTTGGAGCAATAGAAGGATAGGAAAAGGAAATATCATGGAGCGCCTTGACAGATTTCTTGTTGATTTCCCTCTCCTCTCTCATTACTCCATCGCCTCCTCCAATGTTCTCTCCTTCTCTGTCTCTGATCACTACCCCATCACCCTCTCTCTTGGTGAACATCACTCTCTCGGCCCCATCCCATTCAAATACAACCCTCTATGGAACGATATCTCGGAAGCAAGGCAATTGGTTCACAATACTTGGCTGCATCACATTGAGGGATCCCCTTCCTTCATTTGGGAAACCAAATTAAAGAAAACCAAAATGGCCTTAAAGGATTGGGCCAAGCTACATAATAAGGAACCGGAAAATATCAAATTTGAAATTAAAACTAAGCTGGACACTGTCCATAGCAACATCGACTCTCAAGGGCCCAATCAAGAGAGCTCCAAACATGAAAAATATCTTTACTGGCAACTTTACAGAATCAATAGGAAAGAAGAGGAGAAGTGGAGAATCAAATCCAGAAATTTGTGGCTTCAAGCAAGTGACAAGAACACCTCTTTTTTTCCACAAACAAGCTATTGTTCGCAAGTCTAGAAACAATATCTCCTCCATCATTAACATGGAAGGTAATATTCAGACAGATCAAGATTTAATCAAAGCTGTTGCCACCATGCATTATAGAGATCTTCTAACTGAAACAAAAGTGTCAGAAGACTACTCTGATCTCTTAAAATACCTACCAAATATGATCACAGCGGAGATGAACAACACTTTCAATAAAGAGATAGATGAGGCAAAAATTCATTGCGCAATTTGGTCCTTCCACCCTGACAAAGCACCTGGTCCAGACGGTTTCTCCATCAGTTTCTACAGGAATTATTGGGACCCAATAAAAAATGATTTGGTCAAAATGATACAATGGGTTCAAAGAAAGAAGAAAATTGGGGGTTATGCCAATTCTACAATCTTCTCCCTTATCCCCAAAGAAAACTGCCCCTCCTCTTTTTCTATATTTAGACCAATCTCCCTCTGTAACTCCTCTTACAAACTCATCACCAAAATCCTTTCCAAGCCTCAAGCCCTTCCTCCACAACCTCATCTCGGAAAATCAAGGCGGCTTTATCTCCCAAAGGAAAATTTCTGATTCGATCCTCCTTGTCCAAGAAGCTATCCACTCAAGGATTACTCATAAAGAGAAAGGTTTTATCCTCAAGCTTGACTTAGCCAATTCCTTTGATAGGGTCAGACACTCCTTTCTTCTTTATGTCCTTCAGAAAATGGGCTTCGATTCAAATTTCATTGCCCTCATGAATTCTTGTATTTCAAATCCTTAGATCTCTCCTCTTATTAATGGAAGGCCAGCACCCTCCTTTCAGTCTTCCCGCGGCCTCAGACAGGGTTTCCCTCTCTCTCCCTACCTCTTTATCCTCATGGTTGAATCCTTCAGTAGGTCTTTGGATCATATGCGATGAGTCGGCCTTATCACTGGCATCAAATTTGGCAACGGTGTCAAAAATATGAACCATTCGTAATTTGCTGATGACACTCTCTTGATGGGTGGAGCAACCAAAATAATCGATCAAAGGTTTAAAACCATCCTGGAAAAATTCATGGTTTACTCCAGAGGTCCGATCAATTTTCAAAAAAGCTGCATTTATAGTTGGAATGTAACCACCCAAACCATTCACAGCAGTGCACAAATATTTGGAGTCTCCTACAATCTGAATAGGGATCACTTCACTTACTTGGGCATGCCTGTCAGTGCTGGCCCTTTAAAGTCTAAAGTTTGGAACATTACCATAGAAAAAATGAAGAGAAAAGTGCAGTAGTTGGCTTCCTCTTGGTTAAACCTTGCAGGGCGCATTGTCCTTCTCAAATCCACCCTCTCATCTCTTCCCCTATACCAATTCACTCTCCTTCAAGCCCCTGCTAGCATCCATCATAAATTTGAAGCAATCCTAAGGCACTTTCTCTAGCAGGGTGGTAAAAACAAGAAGAAAAAATATAATCTCGTTAAGTGGAGGCAAGTTACTCAAGATTATGAACATGGAGGGATTGGAATTCTCTCACCCAAGCTTCTGAACAATGCTTTTGGTGGGAATATCGTGTGGAGGTTAATCGGCGTATAGCAAGCATGGTGGAAAAGAGTTTTGGAATCCAAGTATCTCAACTCTCCCTGACAACATCTTCTTGACCAAGACATCCCAAACAAACCTTGCTCTAAAATCTCGGCACTCTGCAAGAAAACCATTCCCTTTTTAGCTCATAATCTCTCCAAAGTCCCAATTGGGGGCAACTGTATCAATATTGGGAAAGACAAAATCATGGGAAAAAAACCTCGCTTGGACAGACCTGGTACCCATCGCATTCTCTCCCATCTTCAAAGTTTGGGCCTAAACCTCTTAAGTCAGTTCTCTAAATGGGATGATCATTCCCAAAATTGGGTTGGATGGCTTTTTCCCACTGTCCCTACTCACTTGGAAGCTGATCTCTCCAACCTTCAAATACTACTTCATGGTGCTGCTCCATTGAGAAAAGACAGTATGGACAGCTTTCGTTGGGATCCCTCTGGTTCTGCATACTCCATTAAAGCTACTTATAGACAACTCTGCGGTGACTACTACCCCTCGCTTTCTTGGCCAATTTGGAAAATGGTGTGGAAATCGGAAGCCATCCTTAATATTAAGATCTTCATCTAGACGTTGCTCAAAGGAAAAATCCTCACTTCATAAAATCTTAAAAAAATGGGAGCGCATGGTCCTTCCAGGTGCCCCAACTGCCAAGGGGCCAAAGAGATAGCGCTTCACCTCTTCATCATGTGCCCATTTGCTGCTCGCTTTTGGACTGATCTTACCTCTTCCTATCAGCCTCAATGGGAACATAATAGTACCATTTTGGAAGTGATTAAAACTTGGAGGAGCAATTATCCATGGGGGGAAAAGAAAAGCAATCTAGAAATAAGGGTCTAGGACACCTTGCCTTACGTGCTCATATGGAAAATTTGGCTCTCTAGAAACAAAAATATCTTCAACGACAAAGAGCCCTCATGTAGGAAAGTTTGTAGCAAATCTTGGAGCCTCACTCTCGAAACCATAGCTTCCAAAAACAACAGTAAAATAAAAATTAGTGAACTTCAAGTGGAAGAAAGGAACTTCCTTGGTAATCTGTTGGAGAGCTCTGGCTTTCACAAGCCCCCATTTATTCAGCCTCTCCGAAATGCCTCAAGCCGGAAAATTCATCTCAAAGACAAGGACTTTGCAGAATGGCTAAGTAGTTGTGCAAGGCCCACTCTCTTCTTTGATGGTGCTTCAAAATCGAACCCTGGTTGCAGGTGCTGGAGGCATTGTCAAAAATGAAAATGGCAGAAGCCTTCTCTTATTTGAATGGGGTCTTGGCTCACTCTCCAATAACAAAGCGGAAGCCTATGCCCTCCTTCAAGGCCTTCATTAGTTAAAAAAACACAACATATCAAATGCAATGGTTTTTGGGGACTCCTATATCATCATCAATATGATGAACCATGATCACTCGATAAGCAACATAGATCTCCATCGAATAGTCAACAGATATCGCAGCATTTCAAAAGACATGGAAGGCATCACCTTTTACCTCACCATCCAAAGGAACAACAAATTCGCTAACTCTCTTGCTAATAAAGCTTGTGCCTGAACCTCTGGGAAAATCTTATGCAATGATGATTCATATAATATTCCCCTGCCATGATCTCATCTCAGGTGGACTTCAAATTTCCTTGGATCCTCCCCTCATAATTTTCTGAACCTTGTAGGCCCCTTCGTACCCCCTTCCTCCTCTTTCCTGTGATCTTATCCTCTCGGGTCTCCCTCCATATTTCCTCCCTATCAGTGTGCTACGTTATTTATTCCCTTGCCCTCCCTGTCTTCATGCACCCCTGCACTGCTATCTCTGCTACATTATTCGTTGTAGCTCTCACTGCGGTGCTTTCTTTGCTACGCTATTCACTTTTGCCTCCCCTCTCTTCACTGGCCTCCTGCACTGCATTCTCACCTTACCCTCATCCAGCATTCTCCATTTGTTTTCATTTCATTTCTGCCTCCCATCCTTTAGTATGGTTCACGGTGAGGATTGCCTTCACTGTGCGGATCTGCAAGTAGAATTGGAGCAGATCCGTGCTCATCAAAAAAATACTTGATGAAAAGCAGCAAGCAGATGTGAAGATCCTTGAAAAAAAGTAGCAAGCAAATGTGAAAGACTTCCTTCACAGGGTTACTTCTCTACAGCAGCAATACAATGAACTCTCCAATCGGCGTGCTCATGCTGAAGAATCAGTCCAAATTCTCAAATACATACTTGAGAAACGCTCAGCTCCAAGCTCCAGTTCCAACAATGTGAGAAATTTTGGCAATGAGGATAACATGGATGCCTCGACTGGGCGCCCAATAAGCATCGACTGATCTCATCCTCTCTTCTTAGCATGTCTTTTAAGTTTGTCTTTCTTCTTTCTGAGTTTGTCTGAATCTATATTATCTATATTTCAGTACTTTCTCGACAGCATAAGCAAAGAAGGTGAGCAATTTGTTGTAGCTACTTTCTCTGTTGCTCCTCAAAAACTCTAGCATGTAAAAAAGAAACTTTTCCTTCTCTTTTTTGGAATACAAACTAGCACCCGACATTGTTAAAAAAAAGAAAAAGAAAAAATAAATAAATAAGTAAATTAAATTAAATTAAATTAAAATTAAAAGTAAAATAAAATTTAATAATTTAATAATTAAAATAAAATAAAAACTTAAGTAAAAGTAAAATATAAAATTAAGTAAAAGTAAAATAAAAAATTTAATAATTAAAATAAAAATAAAAAATTTAATAATTAGAATAAAAGAAAAATTAAATAAAAAATTAAAATTAAAATAAAATAAAATTTTTAATAATTAAAATAAAATCACATGCACATTAAGAGTCATATTTGGAGGTATTGTGTTTGGATTTCAAGGTTAAAGCAAAAGTTTAGATTCTTTCATCAAACAAGGAGAGTTGCGGAGCAACTAGTCCTTGCCCAAGAACATGATAGCAAAGTCTCATTCACCGTGGCAGTGCTCAGTCTGAAATGCAGGTTAGGGTTTCTCCGAATGGAAAATTCGCAATTCTGAGAAACAAAGTCTAGGCCTCGCAGTTGAAACACTGGTCAAAGACAAGAAAACTTGTAAGAACCTGGAAGTTCTAGATCGAAAAGCTTTTTCCTGAGAAGAACCCATTTACAAGAAAGTCATAATAGTGTTGCTTCCTCTTTAGGGAAGGGAGGTGCACCTATGAGAACAAGAAGAGAAAGAATTTAAGTGAGGAAACTTGAAAAATTAAATATTTCTCGAATAATTAAACAAAAAAATACTATGAAAAAATTGGGTGTCCTTCTAGCATAAGCACCAAGATTTCTTGAAGATAGGAAATATTTGGAGGTACATTGCTCCATACCTATAAGTATGAAGAGAAAAGTTAGAAACAAGATGAGGAATTAAATGACGATAATGGAAACCAAACAAAATATCCAATTTAGGAGTGGGCCTACCTAAAGGAGTTAGCAAAGAATAAAACATGAACGACCATTAATAGAAGTACTGTCGACTGGAAGAACCCTCGGTTCTGTGCAGACCCGGTATTATGCATTTGTGACTATAAGTAATCGCAGTACTAATAATATGCATTAAAATGAGAAATAATATCAACATAATCAGAAATGTAACTGCATGCAAATTTATAGTCTAAACACACAAAAGCACAGAATGAGTTTCAATTTCAAGCTACAAATAACATTCTATTAAACTTTATACAAGTTTATCTCTGAATTGAAAGCATGTTTACAGATGCCATGTTTCTTTTTTTAAATAAATAATATATATATATATATATATATATATATATATATATATTTTATTTATTTTATAGAAATTTAAAAACAACAATTTAAAAAGTTTTAAAAGTTCGTTAAGAGGAAAAGCTAAATGCATGTATACCACCTATCTCAACTATACAAAAATGAGTTAGTGCGTTAATGCCAGGTGCGTTAGATAAGTATGTTTATGTTTTTTGGCATGTGCACAGAAGTTGAATGGAAGAGCTACTATGATCCGTGGTTGAAGGAAGCCCAGTGGGAAGAATAGGTCCTAGAATTGAGGGAAAGTACAGAGGAGAAGAATAGAGGCGAACACGTTCAGACCAATGGATGGTAGACAATGCAGAGAGAAGTCACCGCCGAAGAAGATGAAGCGTAATAATGGCTTGCATTCGAAATATTTTGCGATGCTCCAGATTTGTTATCTACAGTAGTTCTATTCTTTGTGAGGTTCACATACTTCATAGTGATTGTTTTCTATGTCGCTTGACATGAAAATTGACAATAACTGAGAAAGATGATGATAACTGAATTAGGGCTTTAATTAGCAGTGTGAATTGAATTAATGTGGTTCACTTGAATCATCTCCACTGAGGATCAAGTAGCCCTGCGAAGCACAACAAAATGAAGATGGTAGGAGAATTCGGAGAAGGGTATCCCTACGAAGCACAACAAAATGAAGGTGGTAGGTGGCCTGCAAAGCACAACAATTGTGAAGGTGAACCCTTAGACACGATTTTCATTGATAACCCCTCCATCCAGATACTTTCCTACCAGGCTTCGACCCAGTCCTACTTGTCGGAGAAGGCGGTTGAAAATTTAGAGAAGAAGGTGGATTTGAACTGTGAGACAGAGGTAAGTCCATTTATGCTTAAGGGACAAGAATCATCTAAATATAATTAAAAAAGCATCTCTAATGTAACTATAAACATAATGAAATTGAGAAGAGTATTTCTGCATTATTTACCTTATTATGAGCATGACCAGTGATGAGAGCTTTCAAGGTTGACAGAGCACTTCTCTTCACATCCCTGCTGTGAGAAAAAAAGAAAGAACAAATAATGGCTCCTAAAACCATTACCTAGACAAGGAGATATAGGTGGCCATTAGTGTATGGACCGGTTAGGATATCACAGTTGTTCCACTAGCCGACCCAATCTAATGGCCTTTATTTAGGCTCAAAGGGATAATCCAGATTGATAGAGCCCTTGGCGAGAGAATCTGATTAAGAAAGTCATCGGTAGAATTTGGATGGGTAAGATTTACCCATTTCGATTGTAATATAGAACCTAAAGCCTTTAGAAATTAGACTGATATTACTTAGGTCGATTTGACCTTTGTTGGTTGGTACTTCATGGCGTGCAACTAGATCCTGGAAATAATCAAACTATGAGCAACTTGGGTGGATCCAAAGCAACATGAGATGGATCAGTGGGAGCACTCACATTGGATGAGCCGAGAGTGATACGATCTAGGGTAGGAAGGCATGTTAGGGACAGCAACAACATGCAACAAGTTCACGCTTGGAACCTGGGTGGGGGAGGGTTCACTCTGAGGCACAAGAGCTAAAAAAAGAGGAAACAATAGGTTAGTAACTATTTCAAGTTAGATAAAGACATTTATAAATCATAGAACTGACAAATTGTAAACCAATTGTAAGCCAGAAGAGGGAAACACCAAATTTTATTGCAAATATTGAATTTTATTGCAGATATTTCTACACCATAATTGCATTTCTGAAAGCATAGTTTTTTGTCTGTGAGATTATTTTTTGCACCATAATTGTATTCCTGAATTGAACAAGCTTTTCTTCCTCCATCACAACATCGCACTAGTTGTTTGGTCCTGCAATTGCTCAACTGCTAATTTTAAGCTTGTCTTTGACTGCGACGATTTGCAAATCTTCATAATCTTCATGCAGAAAGCTATTTGAATAACTGCGTTCAATGTTTCCACAAGTCGTGTGTTTGCTAGCCATATCGACTTCACTGCTAAGCCTCCAGCCTCCCCCCTATTCAGAAAACCATGTTGAGAATTGTGTCCCTGCAAGCGGTAAAATGATGGCCACGCTTTATGTGTCTTTGTATCTAACTGCTCTCGGCGCAGGAAGTGTGAAGGTCAATGTATCAAGGTTCGAGTCAGACTAGTTCGATGTCGAGGATCCTAAAGAATCTGTGAAGCATGGCGTTTTGTGTCTTACTATTTTTGGTATGTTCGAAATAATCATAGATACAGGAGACCTACTAGAAACCCTGTGACTCGGATAGCACAAGTGTTTTTTGCAGCTTGGAGAAATAGGAAGCGGGGTTTGCCCTCAGAAGCACCATTGTCGACACCGCAACAACTGGCATCACATGACACCGCAATAACATGCTCTAGATGGCACCTAAATAACATGCAGAAGTTACTTTTTCCGAGCATTATAGCATTATTGTCCCAACCCTTCAAATATTTACCATCATTTAATGTTAACATTAGTTTGTATGAACTTGAAATTTTCATTGTATTCCATTGTTTTCTCATACTTAACCTAAGTTCAGCCTCATACTTGCATCGGTATGAGGCCAAATAAGATGAAAATTATACTGATTGGTCAATAGAAAAAAATCTCTGTCACTGATTGGTCGAAAAAATGTGGTGGGGACATGATACAAAACAAAGCATAGCTTATAAGTTTTAAGCTATATCGATCTTCGTGCAAAGATAAAAGACCATATCGATTTTGATTGCTATAGTCCCTGCCATGCCGCAGGCGACAGGGACTAATAAAATGGCACATTCAGAAGATCAGCCTATTATCTCAGTCTTAACAAAGGGCCTAGTGGAAAACACTTTGTGGTACGTGTGATCATCTTTCTTTATGGTTATATTTTCAAAGACATGTTAACTTTAGTTATGTTTTGAAATTTAATTTTATATACCAATCCACCAAATAGTTTCTTGGATTCATTTGCAAATGTTACTTGGAATTTAGATGAAGACAACTTTATTATTCACATTGTTATTTTTAATTTCAACATTGGGTCAATCAAAGTAGGTGTCATATAAGGGCTAGGAAGTAAATGACAAGTTTATAGAGGAAAATAATGGTCACTTCATTTCAAATTTATGTAAATGTTGTTGAAGTGTATAATTCATGGAGTGCAAAAGAGGTGTTAACACTCAGAACTATTTGGTTAAAAGATAACTAGGGAAGTGTCAATGACACATTCCATAGTCCTCCTAGACTTTGGGCTAGTGCTTGCAAGCATAAGGGGGAGAATATCTGTGCAATCCATAGATGAAATATAAACCTCGGAGATAGAATACTCTTCCAATATACAATAATAACTATGCTAATATACAAATTAGACTTGGAATCCATGTGAAATACATTTAGACAGCAAGCTATGATGCATATTTACAACTAAACGGTTAATTGCAACTTAACTCTGCAAATCTACTCTAAACACATAAACTGAATCAAATCTTGTCTTATGAAAATCTGTCTGCAAAAGAACCAAAAACAGCAAGCTTGAAGTCCATAAATTAATATTTGTGACTGTAGGGACTTAATTTTTGTAGGCAATGGACTATAAAATCAATTAGGCGGGAGTAATTCCCAATTCCAACTAATTGAAAAAAAAAATCAAATAAACTATGAAAACACATCAAAGAGCTGAGGTTTAGCTGCCAAATAACCTGGTATGTTTATTCAAAAAATTGCAACACATCAAAGAGCTGAGGTTTAGCTTCCAAATAACATGGTATGTTTATTCAAAAAACTGCAAGTACTATGAAGTCTAGAGATATTAGATTCAACTAAAAATCACTCGATTTCAAGTTGCTTCCAAACTACCTTTTTTTTACCAATACCTCTACTATTAAAGGTCGCTCACACAATTTGTTTATTTTCAAGTATATAGAAGTTAGCAAGTCATGGTAGGAAGCATTATGGTCATAAAAAGATATAGTAGTATTGAGATGGCATCATTCTAGAAGCATGGAAGGATAAGCCGAAGTAGTAGTTTATATGGTTAAAGCAAGTCATCTAGCGAGAATAGGAAGATAAGATTTTGTCACACTTCATCATCATTATAACGAAGAATTTGCAGAATAAGGAAGATCCTCCATTGGAATCTTTGTTAAAAGGTTAATCACTACTTGAAGAAGCGTCACACAAATAGTCTAAATTTGACCTAGTGTGGGATCCATAGTTTAGAAGGATGAAGGTATTGTGACAGAGAAGTGCAACATTACAATTTAGTTGAAGCATTTTTCATCTTTAAGCAAAGAAAATGGAAGCCGCCAAAAAAGCCTAGATGATCACATGAAGGAAGAGGTATGTATATATTTGTTAACTTTGATATATGGATAGAACCATGACATCACTTAATTGCAGATAGAATGGTTAGAATGTTCTATCTCATGAGCATGATTGAAGAAGAAGGGACTCTTCCTTATGGATAATACATGAAGGCATAAATACAATATGCCTTGAACTCTTTTATATGATGACATGATGGAATCAACATTACATGATCTCATGAAGAATATGAGGTGGTTGGAAACCATTGTTCCTATGATAAAGGAGCTATGTATTGAGATCTTGAGGAAGCAGTATATGATGAAGCTGGAAAAATATTTTGTAAAGATGTACCTATAGTCACTTGAGATAAGATGAGTAATCAACATCTAATAACAATTAGAAGGATTAGCTATGACATCTCCATGGAGAAGGTATCAAGACCCTGATATATATGAAGAAGAATGAGGACCTTGGTAGTGAATGTCTTGGAGATGGATTCGTACAATATGCAGGATGTTGATGTTGCAGAAGTTGATATTATAATGAAAATCCATCATGAGAAGGTAAATTTTGATTTGATGTTCACTTTTTATTCTTGAAAGAAAGCAACTGGTTGGGTTGGAATAGGGCTACCAAAATAGGGTTGTAGAAATTCACCTACAACTATTACACATAATATTGATGGATGATTCTAAAAGGAATGTGCCTTGGAAGAGGAACCAGTATGAAGGATAACTAGATGATGACGAAGGAGGTCACTTCCTGATGAAAATATGGCATGACTAATATTACCTGCTTCAACACTATGAAGAGGAAAGGGAAAGTGATGTAGAAGATGGTCGAAGCCCTACAAAGATGTTATGAAGAAGATGACTCAATGAGGAAGAAGTTGAAGTTCATCCATGACATGATGGTGCTTAAAGGAGGATCCATAGCAGCAGCTGATAGTACCATGAACTCCACTAAACAACAGATGAATGTTGTTGGAAACAAGTCCCTATTTAAGAGGGAGCTTGGATATATTCCTTTTATAGTGATGAATAGATCATCCCTAGTTAAGAGGGAGAAATACACACATCATTCTTGTCTTCACATTATGAAGAAAAAATGGAGGATTGGGTAAACATGAGAGACTAATACTAATACTCTTTGAGGATGAGTTAGGGTATCCAATAGGAAAGAGTAATTGAAGAGGAGATTCCATGAGGATGTGAAAATCCAATATGGGAATGGTCCTAACAGTACACACCTTGTTAACATTCGGATGGGGTATGTGCCTTGAGAGACAATGATGAAGGTGTCTATAAATCATTTGTCTCCCCAACATTGTGCTCTAATCTAGTGGGGAGATAGAGTTGTTAGTCAAGGCCCTACTATATGACAATGTTGGTTGATATGATGAGATGCACTGATATAAGTTGAATAAATAGCTTATGGGATGGCCAACCAATCCAACTATTCTTACGAGAATCCTTCAGTATGAGAACGTTCATGTACCTTGTATGTATTATGAATACCTCCCTAGTTAAGAGGAAGTGTTGAAATATGTAACTAGGTTTGATCTTCATAATATTCTATGTACTATTGATTTTATGTATTTGATGTAAAGAGAAGAAAATTTATTATTATTATTTTATAACATGGGTTTCATTCTCAAGGTAAAAAAAAAAAATTAGGTCAAGCACCCATTTTGTGCTTCTAGGATTTGGCATAGAGTCAAAGAAGTCAAAGATTTACTGTCATATGTAAAATACCCTATAGGGCATCTTGTATCATGTAAAAAGAATTTATTTAAAGTCAAAAGTGTGATAGTCCTCCTCCTCCAAGGCCAAGTAAACATGTAAGAAGATAAATCAACCTCATTAGGGCTCCTAAGAAGCCTATATATACATGGAATTTGACCGCATTTGGAGATCATCCATACAAGTTCGTTGAAGTACAAAAAAAGGAAAAAGAAGCCAGTGAAGAAGAGGAGAATAAGAGAAGATAGATCAAAGTCCTTGAAGTCTGATTTTGGGCCACTTAGTCTCACATGTGTGAAGAAACTAGGGCACACATTGCAACCACAAGAACAAAATTTCAATCATCCTAAGGAACCAATTTTTAGTGTCAATAAGGATCAAATCTTAAGGCCGAATATCCAAGGAAAGACGATCAAGCCAAGTGAAGAAAAGAGAACACTGAAATCAGTCCCTTCCTCCCACACGTGCGAAAATTTTAGTTGTTGTAGGAGGGCCGAAAAAGTGCAGACGTGAAGCAGTAGCCGAAATTTTGAAGTGAGGCCAAAACTTGAAGTGTTGAAGCAATTTGACTTGGGTTGACTTTGTGAAGGACAAGCTCATCAAAGGAGAGCTTGACTTAGTCTTGGAGGGGTCTTTGTCTTTGGTCTTGGAATTTGTCATTTGAAAATTCTATACGCATAGAAGAATTCTTGTGGGTTTTCCTCTCTAGGAGAGGTTTTGGACCTGACTAGCAACCTATATCCTCAAAGAGTATCTGTATCAGTCTCAGATGCTTACCCAATCCTCCATTTTTTCTTCATAATGTGAAGACATGAATTATGTGTTTATTTATACCTCGTAACTGGGGAGGATATATTCATTACTATCAAAGTAATATATCCAGGCTCCCTCTTAACTAGGTACTTGTTTCCAACAACAACTATCTTCTCTTCAGTGGATATCATGGTACTATCAGTTGCTTGTAGGGATCCTCCTTTATGCATCATCATGTCATGGATGAACTTCAACTTCTTCATCATTGAGCCACCTTCTTCATAACTTCTTTGTAGGGCTTTGACCATCTTCTACATGACTTTCCCTTTCCTCTTCATAGTCTTGAACCAGGTAATGTTAGTCATGCCATCTTTTCATCAGGAAGTGACCTCCTTCGTCATCATTGCTACCTCTTCCAAGGCATGTTCCTTTTAGAATCATCCATCAATATTATGTGTAATAGTTGTAGGTGACTTTCTATAACCCTCTTTCGGTAACCCTATTCCAACCCAACCAGTTGCTTTCTTTCAAAAATAAAAAATGAACATCAAATCAAAAATTACCTTCTCATTATGGCTTTTCATTATAATATCAACTTTTGCAACATCAACATCCTGCGTATTGTATGAATCCATCTCCAAGACATTCACTACCAAGGTCCTCCTTCTTCTTCATACATATCAGGGTCTTCATACCTTTTCCATGGAGATGTCATAACTAATCCTTCTAATTGTTATGAGATGTTGATTACTCATCTTATGTCAAGTGACTATGTTGCTTCTTTCTAATGATGATGAATTGTGACAAACTCTTATCTTCCTATTCTTGCTAGATGACTTGCTACAACCATATAAATTGCTACTCTGGCTTATCCTTCCATGCTTCCAGAATGATGCCATCTCAATATTTCTATATCTTATTATGACCATAATGCTTCCTACCATGACTTGCTAACTTCTATATACTTGAAAATAAACAAATTGTGTGAGAGACCTTCAATAGTAGAGGTCTTGGTAAACGAAAGGTAGTTTAGAAGCAACTTGAAATCGAGTGATTTGAATTTGAATCTAATATCTCGAGACTTCATAGTACTTGCAGTATTTTGAATAAATAGACGATTTTATTTGGCAGCCAAACCTCTGCTCTTTGATGTGTTGCAGCTTTTTGAATAAACATACCATGTTATTTGGCAGTTAAACCTCAACTCTTTGATGTGCTTTCATGGTTTATTTGATTTTTTTTCAATCAGTTGAAATTGGGAATTACTCCCGCCTAATTGATTCTCCAGTCCACTGCCTATAAAAATTAGGTCCCTACAGTCACAAATATTAAGTTCTGGACTTCAAGCTTGTTGTTTTTGGTTCTTTTGCAGACATATTTTCACAAGACAAGATTTGAAGCATTTTTTGATGATCTTGCTTTTCTCCTTTAATGAGAGATTAGGAGGGGACTTTCCAGCAACCAAGTAGTTATCTATGTCATCAAACCATGGTGAGAGTGTTGATATAGTGAAGAGATGTTCATCTGGCAGTTGGTCATCCACCATTCCTTCTTCACCTACAGATAGAGCTAACCTAGATAAAAAAAATCCGCAACAACATATTACTCTCCAGGTTTATCAACAATAGTTAGGTCAAATTGTTGTAATAGTAACAACCATCTAATTATCCTAGCATTAACATCTGGTTTGTTCATTAAATATTTGATGGTTGGATGGTCAGTGTGAACAAAGGTCTGATACCCAGTTACATAATGTCTAAATTTGTTTAAAACATGGATGTGGAAAGGCAGGGTCCAATTTGGACCTCAGAGAATGGGGGCAGTAGTCAACTTTCCCTTAATGAGCTCAAAAGCCTCTTGACAAGGATCAGACCAAATAAACTCAAAATATTTGGCCAATAAACCAAAAAGTGGTGAAGCCGTCTTACTAAAATCTGTGATGAATCTTCTATAATAACTAGCTAACCCTAAGAAACTCCTAACATCTCTCTGCTTTTCATGAGCAAGTACTCGTTTGATAATAGTGATTTTTCTCAGGTCCACCTATATTCCTGCTTCGAAGATTGAGTGTCCTAATAAAATTCTTGCTCTCTTCAGGAATTCAAGCTTCTCTTGGCTCAGCAAGAGATGCATCTCAATGCACCTTCTCAGTACTTTACCCAAATTGGAGAGAGGTTCCTCGAAGTCATCCCCATATGGTCTAAAATCATCCATATAGATTTCAACAGAGTCATGGAATAGCTCAAAGAAAATTCTCAGGACAGTTCTTTGGAAGGTAGCTGGGGCATTGCACAACCCAAAGTGTAGGACTCTGTGAGCGAAGGTACCCCAAGGGAAGTTGAAAGTAGTATTATCCTGGTCTTCAGGGCTGATTTGATTTGAATATGATTTTACCCCCTAAACCTATCTAAGAAGGAAAATAAATTATTACCTGCATGGCCATCGAGGAATTGATCTATAAAGGTGATCCAGGTAACTCTAGACACCCTCAAAAGATCAAGAGGGCTCAGAAATGGTCAAAGTTCAAAGTGGTCGGATTACTCTCAAACCAAGTTCAGGCTGAAGTGCTCGTTGTGCTAATTCCAACGATGCGAACGGATCTCCAATCCAAGCCCGTATGAAGAAGTTAGAGCAAGTCAAATTTTTTGCCAAAGTTGGGCAATGGGCTAGGTTTAAGTGTCCCACAAATTCACCATCAACGGGCAGGGGAACTTTGCTCTCGAAAACAGGCGAAATTGTGACCTCGTTAAAAATCCCAATAACCCTTGTTTTCGTTTAAATAAAAAATGAATAATTCATTTTAAAATAACGAAAAATATATATTAAAGAATAGGGGTAGCAAGCCATGACCCCCTCCAACCCCGTCGAATCCATATTACATAACAAATATTAAATATTTTGGGTCGACGGACCATGAACCCCATCGAATCCCATGGTGTAACCATCACACCGTATATCTATAAACATTACAAACCTATTGAATATCGGTTGGGTCGGGGCCGTGGGTTACGGATCCCTCGCACCCAAAAAACCACGATGGATAACAAAGTGGAGTAGGCGGGAGTTGAACTCGCCCGGCCCCCAGCGTGTCGCTCCATCTTTAAATATATTTCAACATTTAAACAACAAACCCACCCAAATATTACAAATGCATGCCCCAAATAATATACTACGGAGGCCAAAAAAATATGTACACACGAAATTTTCAAGGAGGCTGGATTTGATCCCTCGACCTCCCCTCAACAACTCACCTTTTTTACCACTATGCCAACGACTGGATGTGGTAAACTCACCGACCAGGGGTATAAAAACCTAAAATTTGCAGTGTGCCCAAGGCAAAAGAGAAAGAAGACTAGCGCAGAGTTAGAGGAATATATTTTTTTATTTGCAGGTGTGGAAATACGAGCTAGATCAAGGTAAAATCATGTGCAGGCACGCTTTTCGAGATAGAGAATTTTTTGCAGAGAATATTCTTTTATTCCTGAAAGATACCATGGGGAGGTAAATTTTCATTTTGTCAGAATGATATGAATTTTACAGTCATTTTAACTATAATTTCGCAAGGAACGTGATGGTAAAGTAAGAATGGCCATCTGAGCAACAGATTTGTAGATTCCCTGCAGAATTGAATCTTAGGGAATTTTGAAGGCATCGAAAAGATTCCTTGAGGCTCAAAAATTGTAGGAGTCCATTTTCAACAAACTTTATGTCGATTTTACACCTCTCGGCGAAGGAAACTCAATCACGATGTTCGTTTTTGCACTGGAGCTTCCCATTTTTTGGCCATTTCCCAACTTGAAGTGACAGTGTCATATTCTCAAGTGTGGAAAGTCGATTCTATGCCCCTCGATGCCACAAATGGGATGGTGGAGCCAGATTCAGCATCTGAGCATCTGCTTCTTCAGCGAAATTTCCCCTCTTTTACCTTTCATTTTTCCAAAAAACCTAAAGTCCAGCGTTTCATTTCTTTCGAAACCCCTTTTTAACTATTAAAATCCATTTTTTATAGTTAAAAAGCAACTATACCCGTACTGCAACAAACCTTTGTTATATCATATATTATATGATATAACTTACTGCTTTTAATCATGGTGGACCCCTTACCCTTACATCTCAATTGTCTCATCGCAGTTTTAACTTTCATTCATGTTACAATTGTTGTCTCCTACACAACCCTCGATTGCGATATTAAAGTGACACCTTTCCCTGTTGTTGACGGGAAGAATTGGCTGGCCATTTCTTCACGTCAACACCTGCCACGTCAACTCTTGCCTCATCGCACATCGCAATTCGCAAGTCTTAACCTTTAACTCCCGTTCCTCACAATAACAAAACTACCGATTTGTGATTTTTGGTATTAAATGGGCCCCATCTGCATCCTGCCATGTCACCCTTTGTTCATCGCACATCGCGCTTTGCAAGTTTTAACACTTACCTTCTATTTCTCATAAAAAACTATCGATTTGAGATTTGCGGTATTAAATGGGCCCCACCGCCCATCTTGCCACATCACCCTATGTTCATCGCACATCGCACTTCGTGAATATTAACACTTACCTCCCGTTCCTCATAACAAAACTCTCGATTTGTTATTTGTGATATTAACTGGACCCCATTTCCATCCTGCCACGTCACCCTCTGTTCATCGCACATCGCACTTCACAAGTTTTAACACTTACCTCCCGTTTCTCTTAACAGAACTCCCAATTCGCGATTTGCGGTATTGTTTGGGCCCCACCTGCTTGCCACATCATCACCCTCAACACAAATCGCATTCCCTCCCGCTTATGTCTTATGTTTAAACATTCTGACCCCAATCTACGATTGCGATATATGTATAAAGAGTTTTTTTCCTCCCGCTCATCTAATAATCTCTCCCGCTAATAAAATGATACTCCGCTATCTCTTTTAATCCACCTCCATCCCTATCACGAAAAACAAGAAACCAAAGGATAGGAACAATGACAAAGTTTCTCTGAAACATATTTCTACCATTACACTCAGCACCAGCACGTTTCCGTGAGGCACCAAGCAGCATTCAAGGAACAACCACACGTCACTTTCACTATTGTGTACACTTTTTGTGGAGTTGGTTGCACCAGAATAGAGGAGGAGTCTTCCTATAGACTACCACATCATACAACCACTTCGAATTGTTAGCCTTGATGTTGTTTATTTTGATTATGTCATAGCACTTTGTATTAAATTTTTTGGATAAGCCTCATCTCTTGCACGAGATGGTAATAAATTTTAGGAACATATTTACTCTTTTTATGGGGATGATAGTTTTATATTTTTTTATATATGTGACAAACTGCTATGAAGTAAGGTTCGTGGTTTTAGAATCTTAACTCATATGATTAGTACTCTTTTTAGTGATTGAAATAGACAAAAAATTATGAGGACTTATTACCATCTGGTGTGTGTATTGTCAATTTCCACTTATGTTTCCATACCTTATTATCTTTAGTTGCAGCTTGCAATTCCTCATGCTGTTATGAGTTTTTATTAGTCTCTTGACATGGCATGTGTTTTATCAATTTTTGTTAGTCTCACACAATGAGCCTTCTTGGTAAAATATATATAATAACAATGGAAAGAGCATCACTAATTACAGTTATCTTTTATAATATTTCAGTGAGAATATTGTAAGTCTCGAAATAACTTTCTCTTGATGAAATATTGTTAAACTGCTACTTGTGTTAATTTCTACCAAATTTAGTAGTTTCTGCTTTGCAGACCTACAGTTTCTTCTCTCATTTTACATTTTCTTCTCCTCATAGGCTACAAACTCACTCTTTGCTACCACATCATGATCCAATACCCTCATTAGTAGAACTATGGATTTGACTGAAATCCATTTTCAGTGAATAAGAGTTTAAACCACCTACCAATCTCATAAAACAAATCATTAAATTGTCTTGGAGTTTAGGATGTGTCTGGTCAGGCACTTGATGTAGTCTAAGTTTTGATTCCAGCGTCAACATATTTTGGTGCATCTGTCGAGAGACGAAGGCCTTGAAATGAAGTATTATCCCGATCTCTCTTGTTTTTGGATTGTTGAATGTCAATTCTTAATGGTGAATAAGAATTGATGACTTGAAGAAGACTGCAAACTATTTCACCTGGTGACTCCACAGAGAGGAAATGGGGTTTCAAAACCTCCAACTACAAGGAGAAAGAAAATATCACCTACTGTGTCCCCAGTTGAAGACCCAAAGAAGATCATTAGAGATTCAAAAGGAAAACATAGAACAGTTGATGCCACATCTCAGTCAGTGAAGAAGGTACACAAAAAATACATTCCAAAGCAAAAGGTACTTTCATCTACTTTAGAATCAAAAGAAGTTTCAGATTCAAAATATCTTGTTGAAAAATCTAAAATTGAAACTGCTTCCCTAGAAGATAAAGTAGATGTTGTTGACCTAAGCTCAACTGAAGGTTTTCCTCATTCCTCAATTGATAAATATGAAGTTAGTAAATCTGAAGTAAATACTATTTTATTCAAAGAGGAAAAAACTTAGTTATTAAGTGTCAATAAGGAAACATAAGAGTTTGTGCTAATTGAAGGGGAGTTAGAGAAAGTATTGGAAATTGCACCTTTTCTTGACAGGGATGTTTTGACTAAAGAAGTTTTTAAAGCCATTTTAAATTTCCTTCAAACTCATCCTCAATACTAGTCTTTCATCACTCCTCGGAAATCATATTTTCCTTTATCTATAAATCCAGTTGTTGGGTCATCCTCTTCTCATCCACTAGAAGAGAATGTTCCCGAAGGCCTCACATTTAACTTATCTGACTTCCTAGCTTAGAAAAATAAAGTTGAATTAACCTCATCCCCTCAAGAGACAACTTTTGAATCTGATTTTTCAATAGAAGGTGAAGTCAACACATCCTTTGCTCATCTCTTTGAGAATCCACTATTTTCAATCCCCAAGCCTGAAGAATCAACACAAGATTTCCAATTTTTTGTTGTCCTAAATCAGATTGAGAATCCACAAATTGTAATTCCTTTTTTCCCAAACAACTACATCAACCTGTCATCCATCAATTGTACATCAACAAAATATGGCTCAACCTACCCTTACAAGGATGCATCAGATAGTAGCTGGAAGATATGCACCACTTACTCTTCCTCGACCTTTGCATCCACTCCCTCGAGGAGATTACTTGAAATATCTTCCGAAATATACTGGGGAGGGAGAAGGAATTTATGTTGAGGAACATTTAGTGGCTTTCTATAGTTACGCTGACAACCAAAATGTCGAACATGAAGATATCTAGTCAAGACTCTTTGTTCAGACCTTGGATGGTGAGCTCGTAAATGGTTTAGAAGTCTGCCTCCAAAATCAATAACAGGAATTGATGAATTGGAGGAAATATTTGTAAAGCAATGGGGTGATGTGAAAAACTATGTGTACGACATTACAGGATTTGGAACTCTGAAGAAGAAACTAGATGAGTCATTGGATGATTTTACCAAGAGGTTTAAAAAGATTTATCAAAAAATTCCCAAAGAAATTAAGCCTTCCGAGACTACAACTATGATAACTTTTGAAAATGCTCTAGATTCTGAGTTTGATTTATGGTTAAGGACTGAGAAATCACAGACATTGATGAATATGCAAGAGGCTGTAATTAGAGTGCAGTCTAATCTCATGGCCTCTAATAAGTTGAAAATGGAGGAAGAAAAGGTAGCCAAAGACAAAAAAAAAAGATGAAAGAAGAAAAACCTTCTTCTTCTAAGTCTCTTATAGCAGAAGAAAATATCAATCAAATGTCCAATTTGATCAAGGCACTTGCCTCTAAGATGACAAAATTAGAGTTAGAAAACAAACCAGCTGCTAGAGCCAATCAAAATGAAGCCAATAGAAATTAGGCTCCCTTCAGGAGGCCATTTCAACCCCAAAAAATCCTACAGCGCCCAAGGAGGAATGCTAATGATTAAAATGTTCAGCCTCCTTTCAATAATTTTTCTGAAGAAGAGCAGCAAGAACATGGGAAGAAAATGAAGAAATAAACCTTGTTGGAGAAACCTTATAGTCAACTTGTCTGACTTTGCAAGAATATGAAGACCAGTCAAGGATTTATTTGTTTTCAAATTATGAGAATGTCCAAATTTATGCACAAAATGATAAAAAACAGCAAGAAGCTCTAAACATAAATTATCCTTTGAGGTCTAAAGGCCCTGTTCAGCAACCTTAAAAAAAATCATATTCAGAGAAACAAGCTGCCAAACAGAAGGCCAATGTCAATGAGGTTCCTCCACTCCAAAATTCTACCCCAATTGTCGAAATCACTACAGAAAATAAGGAAATAGTTCCGATTTATTTCAGTTTCAAATATGAATTGAATAAAATCAAAATTCCGGTCCCACTTCTAGAATTGTTGAAAAATCCAACATATAAAGAGTCTCCTAAACGTCTGCTACAAGCACCTCTCGCTCCTGATTCAATTAACCTTGAGGATGAGCATCCCACTATTTATCTAGGCTGTCATGTCCAAGACCAAAATGATGACAACTCACCACCTTTCTACCTTTCACTCAATATACATGACAAATTGTTGTATAATTGTATGTTAGATTCTAGGGCTTCTCACAATTTGATGCCAAATAAAGTGATGGATGAATTAGGATTAGAGATCACCAAGAAATACCATGATCTCTACACCTTTGATTCCAAAAAATTCAAGTGCCTTGGAGTAATTAAGGACTTGGTTGTTTATCTTACCCAACTACCTATGAAAAGCTTAGTGATGGACATTGTAGTTGCAGACATTCCTTCTAGATTTGGGATGCTACTTTCCAAATATTGGTCTAAAAAATTGGGAGGTACCCTTCAGATGGACATGTCATATCCCACCATCCCAGTGCTTGGATGGGAATTCAGAAGGTTGTATATGGAAACCCAAATGGCTTACATCATTAGTGATCAACATAATCCTTCAAACCATCCCCTACATGTTGAAGAAAAGGAATTAGGGTCATCAATACTACACCTTACTACTTATGATAACAATTTCTAGCCTGAAATAAGTGAAAAATAACACTTTCAAGGTACAAATGAGCAACATGTAGAGGGAGAACAGATCTGGAAATTGTTCTTCGATGGAGCCTCATCAAGAGAAGGATCAGGATATGGTGTAGTCCTCTTTTCTCCTACTCATCAAAGGGTGACTATATCATATAAACTGCAATTTGATACCACTAACAACACTACTGAATATGAGGCACTTGTGCTGGGAATGAAGGCAACAAAAGATTTGGGAGCGGAGCAACTAATTTCTTTTGGTGATTCAGATTTGGTGATAAAGCAGGTGAGAAACAACTACCAAGTGAAAAATTCCAAGTTGAAAAATTATAGGAATGAATTATGGGACTTGACTGAGCATTTAATATAAATTTTGTCACTAGAGAGGAAAATCAAATGGCTGATTCACTAGCTATTTCTGCTAGTAATTCAAAGTTCCTCTAGATGTCAAGGCAACCTATGATGTTTAAATAAATAAAAGGCCTTCAATTCCTGACAACATAAAATACTGGCAAGTATTTGAGGATGACAAGGAAATTTAGAAATCTGTAGAGTGTGTTGAAGAGTTTGCAGACATACAAATTGATGATGAGCAGGACATTGTTGAAAATCAAAATAGCAGGCATTTTAAGAAAACCATGGTTGGGAAGAACATTATAGATCTGAACACTAACTATATTCCTAAAGGCTTAGTTCCTTTAGAAATATTGTTCGATAATAATTATGTTTTTCTCAAGTCTGAAAGTAAAGTTGATGGAGAGAGTACAATAGAATGTAACATTGGCACAGAGGATCAGCCAAAATTAGTCAAAGTTTCCAAATTCCTTTCTCTTGAAATTAGAACAAAATATATCAAGCTGCTGAAAGAATTTTCTAATATTTTTGCATGGTCTTATAGTGAGCTGAAAACTTATGATAGAAGCATAAAGGAGCACAATATTCCTTTGAAAATAGATGCAAAGCGTGTGGCACAAAAAATCAGATATATCAATCCCATGCTGCTCCCAATCATTGAGAAAGAAATCAGAAAAAGAATGGAGAGATAAGAATTTGTATCAATTTCTGCAACCTAAACCAGTGTTCATTGAAAGATAACTATCCACTGCTCGAGATGGATTATATTTTGCAAAAGGTTGTAGGATCCAAAATATTGTCAATGATTGATGGATTTTCAGGCTATAATCAAATTTCAGTTGACAGGAAAGATAGAGAAAAGACAACATTTACCACACCATGGGGTACATTCATGTACAATAAAATTCCATTTGGTCTGATGAATGCAGGTGCAGCTTTTCAGCGGGCAATGGATATTACCTTTGCGAGAGAAAAAAATAGATTTGTAGTCATCTATTTGGATGACATCATATTCTATTCAAAATCTGATGAAGACCACTTGAAACATTTGAAACAATTTTTTAATAAATGCATAAATTTTTGTTTGTCCCTAAACCCAAAAAAGTCATCCTTTGTTGTCCAAAAAGGGAAATTATTGGGACATATTGTAAATAAAAGTGGCATCTATATTGATCCGAGAAGAGTAGAAGCTATTCAGAAGATTGGTTTTCCAATGAATAAAAAATAATTGCAGTCATTTTTAGGGAAAATCAATTTTCTGAGGAGTTTTGTTCCTAACTTTGTAGAGA
>CM076582.1:998055312-998143854 GCA_034641835.2 Pinus albicaulis
AGGTTGCTTTTAACTCACGATGTTTGTATGAAATTTTAAGGGGAACCAGAGATTTTGGGTTCGGCCCCCAACGGAGTCACCAAAAATGTTAGGAATCTATAATTAGCAATATTGGCAAAGTATAATCATAGAAACAACATTATTTCAACCACTTTGGGATTCTAGGATCTAGCCCTCTTGAATCCGGAGAGGGATCTCTCCAATAACTGAAAATATTGGATTTGTCTTTGAAAGTTTATGGTGTTGATGTTAGGCTAGTTATGAAGGCCAAGGGTTTTGTTTTATTTTTGGATGGTTGAGCATGATTATTATTTGAGGTGGAAAGTCCCAAATGCAAAGAGTTTCAAAGGTGAGAAGTTGCAAGCAAATAGAACAAGCTTTAGCCAAAAAGATACATAATTGCAAGTTTTAGTCCATTGGGCTATGGAGTCATAATAGGGTTTAATTGAAACAACAAGAGGCAAGAGTGGTCCATGGGTCAAGTCATCTATGTCTAAGGATCTCTCTAAAGTTTGATTATGGAATGAAATGGTACAACAAGAAGGGGAATTAAAACATATGAAGAACAAAGAGCAGTCCAGGATCTGGTAAGTACTTTTAAACTAGCCATCCTTTGACACACACCTAAGAAAAACATAAAAGTAAACTAGGATCTGGTAAGTAATTTAAAACTAGCCGGCCTTTGATACACTTTCAATAGAAAACATTTAAAAACAAAGGGAAACTTGAGGAAACATTTGTTGGAGTGGGAAACTAGCGGGTCGGGCTCACCACAAATCCTCTCCTAGCTACGCTTTACTTGGTAGCTTTCAAGACAAACACAAAGATAACAAAGAATGGTCAAGTAGTAAGTACTTGAAACTAGCCGACTTTCAACACATTTCCAAGGAAACTTTCGGGCGGAGTCTTTGGGGATAAAACTGAGACCGGGAGCTCACCATATCTTCCTTAGTTCATCTCTACTTAACATGAAATGAAAATAACTTTCAAGAATAACAATTAGCTAAGACAGGAGGACGAGGGAATGCCAGCAGTCCTACTACTTAAACTGAATTAAATCATTCCTAAATAACACAATTTGGAAGAAAACATACAGATAAAGATTTTCAGTCAGAGAAGGGTATTGATATACAGTAGGTCCTAACTCTATGCATGTTGTTCTTTATAAGAGAAGATGAACAAAATGAAAAAATAAGTAAAATAACAATTCAGAATAAGAAATAACATCATCGTCGACATAGACCAAGATCCCATAAATCAACTTGTATTAATTCTCCAAACCAATTACAGCTTTAAGTCCAATGCTTTAGTTTAGCAATCATCTACACTTCCCAGACTAACTTATCTATCACAAGCAGAGATCCAAGAGCCAGAGAACACTATTTATAAGTAGAAGTCTCAAGCTCAAGTATATTTCAAAGTTCAGCAACCAACATTTTCTCATCTTCTACAACAATATTTATAGAAGGATGAGGACGTGGGAGAGAATAAAAGATCTCCCAAGATAATTAATACAAATTAATGACTTCTCGGCCTTTGAGGGGCTCGATGGAGAAGTTTACAGGTGTTCTATCTGTATTAATGTTTTACATTTAAGATTCAAGCTCGGTGAGAGATCTTGTTGAATTTTAGGATTTGTTTCAGGATGTAATAACTCTGCTGATATTTTTTGCATTAAGTTCCCTTAGTAGAATTAAATCTTTGGCTGCACTGAGGCAAATATCTTTGTTTGATCAATAACTTCGGCCTCTGTTTGAATGCTTTGAGGCACAGGTGGCTTTGTGGTAGCTGAGAGGAATAAATTTGCCTCTGATGTGGCGGTGGAGGCCTTTCTGTCTGATAAACACTTACGATTTTCTTCAACTGTGTTCTAATTTGGAGGATTAGGCTTTTGATAATCAATCTTAGCCGTAATCCCCAAACTGTCTTCAATCTTCTGTTCTGCTGTGTTTTGTCTTCGACACTGATACTCTTTTAATTTGATTTGAATAACATTATGTCTTGTTGATGTGCAGGCCGCGCAGGGCTCATATGGCATCAATGCCTCATGAAACATTGACGAGACGTGGATTTTGAGCCTTGTGAATGGTTCCCTTTGATGAATCAAAGGCGCGGGAATCATCATTCCCAGCCTTCGACTTTTCTTTTAATATAATGGAAAACCATTGAAACCTGAAAAATACGAAAATTATATTATAATATCCTGCATTATTGGGTAAACTGCTTCATAGGGCGTGGGAAGAGAGCAGGGTTGTTGGATGGCATCATCCAACGGTTGGGATTCATTAGAGGCGGTCAAAAGAAGAGCAGAGGAGGAGAATAAGTCAGATCCGTCGATCACGCGGAGATCGACGGTGGGGGTCAGTCGAAAAACATAAAGTGGAAAGGCCCTTTATAATGAAACGAAAGAAAAATGCGGAGGAAAAGGTTTAAAACCTTTGCTTTGGAGGAAAAATGGTTAAAAATAGAGGTGGGAGCTCGGGATGATCATGGGCCGTCGGATGAGACTAGCCCACGAGATCAGCGACGGTGATCGTGCATTGAAAACCTTCAGTGAGGGTGGAGGGCGATATGTAATGAAGGTTTAAATCCAAACCGCTGATCTACAGAGATCAACGGTGGAGGGCACGCGTGACAATGAACAAGGGAAAAGAGGTAAAGTGGTTTCAGAGGGCAAACGGCTGTTTTTGAGTGGCAAAAGGGCGGGGAGGCGGTTTTTCCTTTTGGAACGCTATATGCGTCCCTGCCTGACACGTGGCCTCAGAAAACCACCCATATCGCGTAATTTTTAAGAATTATCTTATGTGCTCGAAGTTGCGCGACTCGGGATGTGGGTCGTCGGATCAAGGGTCTCAGATCTGACGGTGGAAAAGTGAACGCAATACGAGGTAGATGCGCGGGTGGTCACTGGGTCGGTAGTTTCATTCTGGGCCATTAGATGTGAGATGGACGGCTGAGATTAGCTCTGAAGGGAGGCAGGACCCACAGGGGTCGGGCTCAGTGGGGTTAATATGAGCCGTTGGATAGAAAATATCAACGACGGAGATTATATTTGAGGGTTAAATGGAAAAAATACAATGGCGGAAGATGGGTTAATGAGGGCCGTTGATCTGCAGAGATTCAATGGTTGGGATATGGCCTAAAACATTATAGCGGGGGGGTGCATGAATTTAAACCAAGATCGGGAAATGAGATCTGAACCGTCCGATATGGACACGTCGACGGTCCAGATGCAATCGGGGGCAAGGCATCGGCGGGGCAAAGAACTTGTAATGCGCCGATGCGATTAGTAATCTTACTCTCAAGATCAATCAATTTTTTGTGGAAATCTTCCATCAACATTGATGCAGCCATTAATACGACCGTGTATCGGTGCGGGTATACTATCCTTTCCTCTTTTATACATTTGATCCTAATATTTTTATTTTTAATTATTTAAATAATATATATATATATATATATATATATATATATATATATATATATATATATATATATATATATATATATATATATATATATATATATATATATTTATTGTAAATTATATAATATATATTATATAACTATTGATCATTTTTTCAAAAAAAAACTGATCCGCTAAAAAAAATTACACCTCGTTGTATTTTTACAAACCGGTAGTTTCAAAACAAAATCGCTCGATTGGTATTTACGCTACCATCTAGAATTACGCAATTGTCCAAATTTACGACTCCGTCCACCGTATTTTTTTTTTTTTAATACTGGAATGGTTGACGTGAATCTTTTGAATAGTGATAACCAAAGGTTGTCAGTTCGCGCAGCAGAGAGGAGATATCGACAACACCACGAGCTACGGTGGGAATGGCGGTTGACCACTGGAGCAGTCAAACAGAAAAACTCTGCTAGCGTGGGTCTCGACAGATGTGAATGGTTGGGACGACAAGACACAAGTAGGGACGACAACGAAGAAGGGATGTCGAGTTTGGAAGAAAGAACGTGGTTTGCACACAAGGAAGAGTTTGAAAGCGGCAAAAGGGTCAAGTGACAAGGATGGTGGACACACGCAGGCAAAGATGGTGGCGAAGGAAAGAAAACAATGGGGTCATAGAAGAATGGGGAGCGTACAGATTAACAACAACGAAAAAAACGAGGGGTAGTAGACTAAATGTGATTACAGGTCGAGGGTTGGTTGCTCTGATACCAGATGGAGTATATAAACTCAAATAAACAAGAATTTGTATATCTATTATTGATAAAAAGATGAGATGGTTTACAAATGGAGAGACCAAGGCTTAAATACAACCTTATGGTGTCTCTTGGTGAAGGGGCATGATATTTGATCATGCCCTTTTGCCTAATAAAATCTAAGACAACCTATGACAATCACATTAAATATTAATTAATAATTTTTACATAACATTTTTCTCCATTTGCATATTATGTTGTTGTTTACTTTGGTGTTGTTATAGTGTTTTTCTTTTCAGAAGTTGGGGTTTTTTCACTCTGCCTTGTAATGTTTGAAGCCTTGATCTTAGCTCGATGTATGGGATCTATGGTTGTCTTGTTGCTTCTGCATGGGTTTTTTTGGTCGTGTAAGATGATATCAGGTTTTGATAGTTTGACTTAAATGTATGATATATTCTTGTTTTTTTGGTGATGTAATCTATCTCAGAGAGTTGGTTTTTGTATGCCATTTTCTCTGTTTATTTTGGCCTCTGGAGAGCTAAATTTCTCATTAGCTCTTGTGGTGAGGGGAATGCTTCCAACATATGCATAATGTAATTTTGTTTTTCTTTCATGATGAATACAATTACAAATGTTTTTTTTTCTATAAAAAAATAATTTACCAACTTTTATAAATATGTTTTATGCATAATCAAATTGATCAAATTAACCTCATTTCCTTTTTATTCATAATATAGTATATAAATATAATAATTAACAAATAAACTATGAAAATATAATCAAATGTCTTCTCATGTTGTCTTGTGACATTAAAACATTGTTTTTTTTTTAAGAAACGGTTATATCTTTACATTAAAATTTTCTGGTTTGAAGGCCAAAATCTTACACATATTAAACTCAAACTTCTTCTATTTAGATTCAAAATCTCCATAAGAAACTGATACATTTATCACTTTGTCTACAATATAATCTCCAAAACAAGCTTTCTTCACACAACCTCCAAAAAAACTCCTAAAATAATAATGCATTTTCATAACATGAGATAAACTAACTAAAATAAAAACTAGCCTTCTACATTCTCCCCAGGAGCAACATTAACTTGATTTTCATTTGATTTTGGCTCTAGCTGAAAAGGAGGTGAAGCCATGCCTTCACCAACTTCAGTATCAGTCACGTCTTGCGAAACTAGAGTTAAATTTCGTTGCCTGAGGAATTCCTCAAACTCATCACTACGAACCTCAATTTCTTGTTCATCCGACATGGGAAACATATTTTCCATTCCGAATTTCAACATTTTTGTTGTTAGTTGCAACCTATCAAGCTCGAATTCCTTATGTCGAGTTTCTGATTTAGGAGCTCGAAATGTGTCTGAGACTCTATCAGAATAATTTACGCATGCTTTGAAATCAAAGTTATGATGAAATCCATAGTCCCTGCCTTATGCACAAAGGGATATTAATATCCTCTTGTCCTTCATTGAAGTGTCTTTCTATTGCAAATTCCCCATGCTAAGCATTATTTCTTCCTTAGAAAATTATGAAACTGATTGGTGACCCTGAAATAGCATGATTGCTCCACATCTTTTTATAACCCAACAGTCCAACCCTCCTCAATTTGATGCTCCTCTCCACGCCTTTAATGCCACACTAGATCACATTTAGTTTTTGGAAAATGAGGTCCATCACCATTATGGAAACTTTGCGATCAAAATAGATTTCCATTGAAAACTAAGATTGCAAGTATGTGTTCTACACTTTAGATAAGGAAATAATGTCTCTATGTCTTCAATCAAATTTATTAACCACAAAGGTCACCCTCCATGTGTCCCCTAGTATATTTTGTGTTGTGTTATAGAAATGGCACTGAATTACTTTCTCTTATCATGACATTATCTTGTAATATTTCTTTTTATTATTATGTGTTCTTTCCATTTATATTTTCTTATCATCAAGACTAATGCCAAACAACAAATAGAAAATGACACAAGATGTAGGCACATGCCAGGGAAAAACCCCACTCTTTGGGGGAAACCTGGTCAAATTATTCCTTCAATAGTTTCAAGATGAGACAACCAAGACTCTTAGACCATAGGGTTCCTCCATCAAGTCATCCCTTCACTGTGATAACATCGAGATCTCCATGACACCAAGATATCCCTTGCTTACACTAAACTTTATCCTCATCACTTTGACCAAGATTGAGGCAACACCATAGCATTGAGCATCACAAAAACATAGCACCAAGCACCATAATGAAATAACATCACATCATGACTGAGATAACGAGTTCTTGTAACACTGAGTTTATGTACTATAGTATTAAGAATAGAGACATCATAACACAACATCATATCACAACTTAGCACCGAAAATAACATCATTGTCATACCTCTGAGCACTGTCATCATATCATCGTGTTATTGCACCATTGTAATCCCACCAAACTTTTGTATTACTATTCCTTCACCGAGCCTGTAATCCGCACCTTGACTGCAGATAAGTTTGAACAGTTACACCTAAAAACTTAGAGACATATCCGAAAATCTGAGTGCTGAAATGCATAATCACAGTGGGTATATATAGTTGTTTGCCATAATAAATAAGCTGACATGAGTTGAGTGAAGAGACACATCCATATAATTCCATTTAGTGAAGCCGATTTGCAGGTTATTTATGGAGGCCGACTTGTACATCATTTTAAGACTTTAATTACTTGATTTGAAGGTTGCTTTATGAAGAAGACTTTGTTGAAGCTGAGGATGATAACCTTTGAAGGAGATGAATTTAATGGAGGATCCTTCTGACAGCCTAAAGCTACATGATTTAAAATCCCAAAACTTGGATCAATTTAAATATCTAACAACTAACCTAGAAGTCCACAAATGGGACCTTAATCTAAAATATGACCCAAGCATGAAGCCTGTGCTTTAATAAGTCATTTAAAAATAATAATAAATTCTTTTGACAAATAAAATAATAATGAAGACCGAACCTAGTTACATTCTTCAACACGTTGTGTATGTTATGCAAGTGGTAGCACGATTACATCCCTTAGCGTGAGGTAACAACCACTAATACATGAAGAATGTTATGGCAATTAACAAGTATTCGAGTTAAGGTCTTACATAGGGGAAGAATGTGTCCTGTCCATTTTTTTTAATGTTAAATCCATTTATTAATTTCAACATTTGAGCATGGTTTATACACCTCATGGTAATGGTTTAATGGTTGAATCCCCATCACCCATAGTCAGAACTCATTGTTCCAAAGTAGCACCTTTATTGGCTAGAGAATTTGTCACCATATTGAGATGTATTTTGACATGAAACGAATCAATCAATTCAAAATCTTCCAATTAGAGACTTATTCGATGCAGTATGAGGGCTTGGATATGCTCAAGGTTTGCTTTGAATTTTCTCACCAATTGGATTATGATCATCTAATCACCAAAAAACATTAAATGACGAATTTCCTTTAAGAGCGCCAACTCCAATCCTTGCCACAAAACTAAATATTCAACTTGGTTGTTAGTTAAAGCCCCTAATCCCTAGGAAAATTGGATCTCCCTTTCTCAGTCGGGGCGAAAGATAACCCCTTCCACTCCTATCTCCCCAACAACATTAAAACATTGTTTGTAAGACCAATGTATGGTGCTTCTTTCTAAATTTATTTATGATTGACCTATTTTTATGAAGATTTAGTTTTATATATATATATAAAAAATAGTAAATAATGTTTCATAGAGTAGTTTGAGTGGTTGGAAAATTAGTTTCTTTTCCTTTCCATTTTAAATTAATTTCCTTAAAGGGACATGCAGCATGTTGTGATAAGGTTCTTAAGCACCTTGTTACTCGTGAACAAACGTCTAACTTATTAAGTTACTAGTATATTTAGCTTACACTTTGTTAAATATATATATATTTTTTGTGTTATATTCTTAGATATACCCAAATTACTCCAACACATTAGAGATTCACAATAATTTAAAAAACAATAAAATAATAATAATCATAATCTATTAATTTTAATATGTAGACCAATAAATTAAAAATAAATTTATCTCAATATAATCGGTTAAATGAAACTACACTTACCTCGATATAAGTATATTGGTTTTCAACGCGAATGCCTTAAATATTCATTTATTAATCGAACACGCTAATCAAGTTGACTTGGAACTATTCATGCTAACCCGATTTTGTACTTACGAAATTGCGCGGATAATGAAAGGTCTTTAAAAACATCATTTTTTTTATTTTTTTAAGCATGAAAAAACGTATGGTTTATATAGATGTACCAACATAGTGTTCAATGTTTCCAAATTTTGTGTCGATTACAATTTCCAGTGTGCATTAAATATACCTATTCTATATGCAATACACAATCCAAAAATAAAATACACTGTTTGTCTAAATAGATTTCGAGTATGTGATCTTTCATAGTATTCCTGCTACTATGTGCTTTAAATACATTTGTTTGCCTAGTTCATCAATTAGTGAGAAAATGTCATCCCCAATACTGTCCAAATAATACTCTTACCATCTAGGACAAACAATCCTTGGTCCAAAAACTTTGAAATGTTTCTGCTGGTGCTCATCATACAGACACCACCATCAAAATTCCATGCCCGAGAAATTGCTTCTCCTCAATAAAGGCTTATAGTTCTGCTTGCCCGTGTTCCTGCAACTTCATAGAGTTCATAGTGAATTTCCCCTATAGCTACTTTCAGTCCCCTTTTAGACAGTCGATCAGCTGTTGAGTTCTTCTCACGATAAACATGTGTGAAAATAATGCTGGCAAAGGTCCCGACCAAATCTAATATCCTGTCAATCCAAGCTGATAGATGAATGGGAACCAACTGATTTTTATTATTAAGATAATCAATTAAAAATTTTGAATCCCCAAAGATCCAAATGGTGTCAATGTAAAGATGATTTGTAAACCATAGGAGACCCCAAAGTGCCAATATCTTTGCCCTAGTGTTTGAGCCCAGCCCCCCGTACCAATGAATTTTGTAATGGCATAACGAAGATATCAATAGCCAAGCACCATAGCCGCATTTATCGTTTTGTGTTGCACCATCAAAGAAACCCGCTGGGTAATTTATTTCGTGAGGCCTCATTCTGATCGGAAGATATTTTGGAGGTTTTTGTTGTATTTTTAAAGCCTCCCTGCTTTGAATGATGTGATTCGCAATCCATCCTGGTAAAGTGTTCTTATCCTCAAAAAATTTATGATTTCTACTCTTCCATATGTTCCAGTGATATGCAAGAGGAATGATATGAAAACTTCTACCTTTTTCCAGCCACCACTTTGTACATTCTTCTGTTGATTGATAATCCGAGTCTTGTATTTGGAAGTGATTACACAATAGGGACCTGACCTCAGAAGAATAAACACAATTGTAGAAAATATGCTTATTGTCCTCTTCTCCCTACATACACAAGCAACAGATACCTGAGCCTGTCTTTCCTTTCTTCATTAATTTCTTCCATGCTATTTTCTTCTCCTTCCACACACACCATAAAAAGATTATAATTTTTATTTGTATTTTTACCTTCCATAATTTGGTGAACCAACATTCACCAAGTTGCCCATGTTGAAAATCCATGTTCACCAAATAAGTTTCTTTTAGATGATATTTACTTTTAGTATTCTGCCACCCCAGACAATTTTGTCTCCTACAAGATTCCTGTACCATCCCATACCTTTTCCTGCTTCCAAATAAAACCTCCATTCATCCATCAAATGTCCTTGAATGTCCAGATCAACTATATCGTGCCATATATGGATGCCATCCTGCCATGTTTTAATGAGTTATGCAATGTAGAAAATACCTCTCGCATGTAGATAGTGAATTACCTGCTCCCCAATTCTGGCGTTCTCCGAGAAGCCTCTGATATTCCTCTCTCCTATCATAATTCTCTGTACATCCCCAAAACTCCATTTAAAGTGATTTCAGAAAGCAGGACAAATTTTGGTGAAGCTCCTCCAAATATGAGATCCTCTTTCAACATTCCTCCATCACGTGAAGAAAGCATCTTCTAGTTCAATATTTTTATAATTTTTATAGCACATGATGTCTTTCCATATGCCATCATGATTTAAGCTTCTCCACACAGATTTCATAAGAAGTGTTCTACCAAATATATATGCATTTAATATACCCCAGCCCCCGTGATCCTTAGGGAAAGTAAGCATTTCCCATTGGGCCAGATGATATTTCTTATCCCCATTCATACCATTCCATAAAAAATTAGTCATCGAGGTCTTTATCTTGTCAGTGATGGTAGTTGGTATAATAAATAAATGTGCCCAGTAAATCGAGATCTGTTGCAGCACAACCTGAATGAGGATCAATCCCCCCCTGGAAATATACTTATGTGACCACCGATTTATCATTCGGTGGTATTTGTCTATTATCCAAAGCTAGTCTTCGACTCTGTAATGTGCAGGCTTTAGGTGGAAGCCAAAATAATTCAGCCCCTTAGATAGTGGTTTCGTTTGGAAATTGAATGTTTCACCGATCTGTTCAATACATCTAGGATTCCCCACAGAATAACAGATACATGACTTTAATTCATTGGCGATCATACCCTAAGCATTGCAAAATCTATGGAAAATATGATAAAGTGTGTCCCAACAATGACGAATCAGCTTACCACACATCACCACATCATCAACAAAAAGGCTATGGGTGACTTCTCGTGAAAACGAGATCTTACTTCCTGTAAATAAGCCCATAATATTTACCTCCATGATTTTTCTGCTTAAAGCATCCATGACAAGTATAAATAGGAGTGGTGACAATGAACAACCCTGTCGGAGGCCTCTCCTGGGTTTAAAAAAGCATGAAGCCGATCCATTAATCATAATGGCCATTTCAGTGTTGCAAACGCACCCCATAATCCACTCAACTACATCCCTGTGTAAACTAATCTTAATGAGGATCATCCGTAAGAATGCCCAATCAATGCGGTCATATGATTTACTTAAGTCTATTTTCATAATGATGGCCTCTGTCTTTTTACTGTGTATCAAGTGCATCACCTCTTGAACAGTAGCCACCACATTATGTATTAACATGTTGTTTAGAAATCTAGAATTCTCTTTTGTAATATGCATAGGTAATATACCTTTAATATGTTCTGCAATTAGTTTAGATGTAATTTTATATAGTGTGTTACACAAAGATATCGGCCTGAAATCTTCGAAAGTCGAAGCTCCCTTCTTTTTTGGAATTAAAGTAAAAAAAGTCGAATTGATCGATCCCAAAATCTTCCCTTTCCTTCTAATCTCTTCTACCATATCTGTCAAATCCTTAAGAAACAAATCAGATAAATATAAAAAGAAGTCTGGGGTCCAACCATCTAGCCCTGGACTCTTATCCGATTGGAAATTCGTAAGTATACCTTCTACCTCCTCCATGCTCGCTTCCTTTTTTAGGATTTCATTTTCTTCCATTGAGAACATGATTGGGAACTCCTGCATCACCCATATTTGATCATTGATGAAATATCCCTCTCTGGCTTTGAAAAAAATCTCAAAATATTTAACTGCTTCATGTTTAATTTTGTCTGTGGTAGTGTGCTCTTTACCGTCATGGGATATTCCAGATATTATTTTGTGCTTTCCTCCCATTTGCACATGCATGGAAAAACTTCATGTTTTGATCCCCCTCTGTGAGCCAAATGGCTCTGCTTTTAAGCCTCCATGTCTTCTCATGGAAGAGGAGGAGAGCCTTCTTTTCCGTTTCCAATTTCTTGACCCATATCCAGGCTTCATCTTTGCGATGATCACATTCAATGTGTCTAAGTAGAATCCCAATATGATCCGAGATCTGATCCAACCCGATTCTCCTATAACGCTTCTTAATGTGCTCCCATGTCTTTACCCTCTATTTGAGTTTTCGCAGAAAACCAAAAAGGAAAACCATCTACGATGAGTCTTCCTCTCTTTGGTATGTCATATAAAACTCTTGAACTATTTTTATGAAATCAATATCCTCTAGCCATGTCTGGTTGAACTTAAAAGGGTACCCTGCTTCCATAGATTCAAAATTCCATTCCACCACCATAGGTCTATGATCAGAAATCATAGTGGCAACTGCCTTCATGGTGATCCTGCCTAAATGCATGAGAAGTTCCTCCTGAATAAGTGCCTTGTCAAGCCGCTTGGCAATGAAATCCCTACCCAATATTCCATTATACCAAGTCGGAGCCATGCAAATAGGTTTTATGTCCTTCAGATAAGATCCCGAAATAAATCATTAAGTTTATCCGATAACGGATCCAATTGGCCAGCCCCCCAAATTTCTCTGCTGTCTAGAGTACAGTTATAATCCCTAGTCATAATCAAATGATTTAAAGCAAGGAACCCACATCTATCCATATTTTTCCAAAAAACCTCACGACATTGATACGGGGCATAGAGATTGATCAAGTTCACTCTACGAGTGAAACCCCGCAAATAGCCCGATAGTAAAATGCCACCAAAAAAGTTGTATACAGAAGAGGAAGCCCACCTCGGAGTCCAAAGTACAACCATACCTCCTAACCAACCCTCCGCATCCTTAGCTTCCACAAACCAATTTGGAAACATGTCAAGAAAATATGATATCGCCCAATGAACAGGTGAGATGGTTTCTTGAATAAAAATCATAGTGGGTTTCAATTGTCTAAAAAAATCCCTTAGAGACACAAATTCCCCCTTGCCCCCCAACAGCCGAATTTTATAAGAGCAAAGAATCATTTGGGAAACAAATTTGAGGGCTCCAAGGCTCTAAGCACCCTATCTAAGGCAAGTGTGACCGGTGTATCCCTAAAAGATCCAGAAGATAATTCAGTAACATCTGGGGTCACAGATATAGATTTCTTTTTCTGGCGCAGACGACCACGTCCTTTTTGCATAGTCACATTGGAGGCAGAAGTCAGACTGATGATAATAGGAGGTGACAGTGCCTTGCCCTTGTGGATTTGAAGAGTGTTCATCTCTGCATCCAGATTTGATAAGAGCATCACAGTTTCACTACTAATAGAATTCCGGAGAGATAAAGGGGCATCCCCCAACATGTAGTCTAAAGCCACAGGGAAATTCGGAACAACCGAAGATGAGAGTGGAGGTTGTCGGTCCAGTAATTGCACATAGTCAATGTCCAGGGTTACAAACAAACCCGTAAGCAATGGAGGGTCAACATTTGAGTTAACAATATCCCTAGAAGAATCAATATCACCCGGACTATGTGGATGCCTATATCCCATACCCAATAACGCATTCATATGATCATCCACCTTTAAATCATAATTATTTGCAGGATAACATGGTGGGGAATGGTGCTTACCCAGAGAGCTCGGAGCCTGAGGTCGAATTGTCCAAGGATCATTTGGAATCAAGACCGGATCCATAGCCCGCAGAATCTACCGTCTGTGAACCGTCTGCACCCCTGATGTGCATTCCCGCCGAAGGTGGCCAGTTTGATGACAGTTATGAAAACGGAAAGGTAATTTCCAGTAATCAATCACTTGTCTGTGGACATGCTACTCCCATTCCAGGTCCATAAAGGCCAGAAGTCCCCTCGAGAATGAAATCTCAACCAATAGCCATGCCATCCTTTTATCGTATAGAGCACCATATTTGGGATCGACAAATTTACATGTACCCATATTATTCCCGATAGCAGTCAGGACCTGCAACGACCAGTTTTTTAGTGGCAGTCCAAAATTTTTCACCCAAACCATGTGGTTAGGTGGAATATCTTTAGTGGGGTAAAAACTGATATACCATCAGTGGAGAGCTAGGAATACTCTCCCATGAACCCACGTCCTACGGAAAACTTCCCCAACATCCTTTGGCTTGTTGAAATGGAAGCTCCACCCTCTGTTTTGGAGTTTACAGATTTGTTGGATAGCCAAGAAGGGTTTTCCAGGCCTTCGAAAGCCAATGAAATAAGTCTATGGTACACATCTTTTCATATACCCACCTTCCCACCAATGAACAAGACTGCAAACATTCAACACTTTCCCACATAATGTCGTGTCCAAAACTCAACAATCTTCCATTAGGAGCAGGCTTGAAAGGCTTTTCTCTTCTTTTTTGTCTCTGTCGGCGATCCTCCCCATCAACCACATGCATGAGAGCCCCCTAATCACCCTGACTGATGTTCTTTTTCGTACCAAGTGAACTCAGATTGGAAACACCCTTTCCACCAGCGGCCGACGAAGTGTTCGGGAATGGATTTCTGATAGAAATAGTAGTTAGTGTAGCGTTTACTTCTACCACCTTCGCAGCTTGCAGTAAAGCCTAAGCAGCCTCCGCACAAACATTTGATTGGACCATAAACTTGAGGTCTTATTGCCTCAACGGAAATGTGATAGCCAAAATCCTGATGGGTTTTTGTTTAAAGAGACAACACCTGTACATGGCTAATTACTATGATTTTTTTATAATTTTTATTTAATATTATATTATATTATTATTATTAGTTTTAAGTGTTTGTTTGTTTTTGTTTTGTTTTTTGTTTTTTTTTTTTTGTTAGGAGAACATTTGTTATTAAAGGTTATGGATCAATTATCTTAATATTCTCAAGGTTATGTTTTGTGGTTGAGTTGACAAGAAGTGATTTTTTCTAGTTGATCAAATATTTTGTGGATATAGCAATCACCGATCTTTCATAAATTACATAAAAATATGTATTATATTATTATAATTTTTTTTAGATTTTTAAAAAATAGATATCTTGTATAAAACATTTTTATTTTTTTATTTATATTTTTAAATAAAGAGATTTTATGTGTGATGTTGGAGTGTGTTTTTGCTCATTAAAAATCACTTTGTTAGTGTTCAAGACTTACATAGTAGAGATACAAACAATAAAACATAGTTCCTAAGTTTATGGTCACTTTTAGGAATGGCAAAAGACAAGAGAATAAAAAAAAAAAAAACTTTAGAAAGCTAGTCCCTCGAGGGTTTGGGGGAGTTCTTGATGAGAAAATAACTAAAGCAATGGATGTTCATCTATAAAATGTGGTTCATTAGACCAACCAGAGATAATGTGAACATTGTTTTTTTTTTCCTGATATACTAATGGTTTTTTTTTAAGAAGTTTAAAAAAAGATGATCAATGTTTTATAACTGGCATAGAAGAAAGATGGATGGCATGATATGTTTTTTTTTGTTATAGTTTTGTCACAAAGAGAGGGAATGTGAGTAGCCAACACTGACTAAGATAAGCCTAATATTTCATATAAGTATTTTTGTTTTTTAAAATTAAAATAGGTGTGGTTGTGTGTATAATTGGTTTAAATTTATTTTGAATTTAAATCTATATATGTGTCAAGTAAATTAATATTTTTATATTAAATAATTGATCTATTTCAATATTTATAAAGGTTTGATATGAATTTTGTTTAGTTAAAAAAAAATGTTTTTTTTTCCTGGTTATTTATTTATTTATTAAATTAAATGTATTATTTAATATTAATTATCTAGATTTATCTTAATTCTAGATTCACTAAGTGTTTAAAGGGATCAATTTTTTTATGTGTAAATATTTTTTTAAGTTTTGCACTCAAAAAGAGATTTGCATCTTGATATATTTGATCTCTCTAGGGCTTGGTAGATCTCAGGATGCAAATATATTTTTAAGTGTAAAATTTGTGGAAAAGTTTGCACCTCAAGGGTTGTGATTCCTCTGGGCTCTTGGTACATATAGAGTTAAGGTGGATCCCCTTCTCCACATTAAATGTTAATACATGCCCCTATATTCAAAAGTAGAATATATATATATATTTCTTAAACATTGAAGGAATTACAAATCTCCATCATACTTTGAATGAGAAAGAACTAATGACTCTCTATATTGACTAATGCAACTTATAATGTTTAACTTTGAAAAAAATATTTATTTTTCAATATTATTGTAATTTTTTTTTTTTCAAACATTTGATTGGACCATAAACTTGAAGTCTTATTGTAGCCTTTATGCAATGTGGATAATTGCCTCAAATTTTTCTACCATAATTTTTGGATTGAGTTGCAATATTATGCCATGAATTTTATATATTTGTGGAGTGATTTTTCATTTTTAAGCTTCATAGGAAAATCGACCAAAATAAAAATATTTGAAAATAGTTCATACTCCGGTAAATAACATATTTACCATTAGTTATTTCTCACCATAATTTAAGCAAGTATTTGCATAAAAAATGAATAGAATGAAGATGTAAATACAAATATTTACCAACGCCAATATTTATGTGTTCTTTAGCACTTTAATAGGTAGAAGTGAAAATGTAAATGTGCAAACTTACTAGTGGTTACTACCCACCAAAATTTATGCAAATGCTTGCCCCGTAGATGGCAATTGATTTAATTACTATTTCATATATCAATTTGCATTTTTTTATGAAAACATACTTTTCACTTAAATTGCACAAACTCAACTGCCCTCCAACATTTGTTTAACATAGACATTGAAATATTTTTATTAATGACTAACACTAAATTTTTGTATTAATATGCTTTTGTTTTAAGTATTACATGCCAATTAAACATATAATGAATTACATAGCATATATTATCAATAATATTATTTTTACATGCAATGTGTAAACTTCATATTAAGTATTTTGGCATGAACATTTTCAAGTCCATAACTTGATGTTGATAACTACTGGTGAATTGTTAAACTTCATGTCCTAAATATGGGTGAAGTGTTCACCTAAAACTTCTGACATATCAAAAACCACACACAATTTACCAAAATCTATCAACATCCATATTAAGTAGTGAAAGCATTATATATCTCTCTTATATTAAAAATAAATTATTTTTTCAATTACTATTGTCTTCTTTATATAAAGTTGATGTAAAATTAATATGAAAATGAAATATTTTATTTATGGTAAAAATTGATTGTTTTGGTTATTACTATTTTTTATATTTTTAATTAAATATTGTTTTTTCAATTTATTTTCTCTTTATATAAAGTTGATATAAAATTAATATGGAAATGAAATATTTTATTTATGGTAAAAATTGAATTTTTTGGTTATTATTATTTTTTATTAAATATTATTTTATTAGTTTAAAAATGTAACATTATGTGACAATATCTCTCTCACATAGCATTGTAAAGCGCCTCTCAAAGCAACAATTAATAATAATAATATTTTATGGCATAATCCAACTTATAGAGACAATAATTTTTTTTACTGAAATCAAGCAATACAATTTCAAGCAAGATTATGATTTTTTGTTTTTTAAAATTCATTTTTGAATGCATAAATGGATTCAAGACCTTTAGAAATTCCTTGGCCGCTGGAATTTTAAAAATTAAACAACTTAAACAAGTTTTTAAAAATGTTTGTCAATTTTAGTTAAAATTATTTAGAAAAAATACCCTAAAAAATGTTATTTCATTTATAAGTTAGACTAAGCCACATTTTGTTATTTTTAATAAAAAAATAAATTACACTAAAAGTAAATATTTTATTTTATTTTTAGTAAAAATCAAATTACTTGAAATCATATGATCTCATTCTTATAATTCTAGTGATCATAGTATGAGTTTCTTGTAAATATTATTTACATTAAAATCATTTTTTTTTCTATAAAAAAATTTAAAATGGCTGGTAATTAGTTAAAAGTTTTCTTCAAAATAAATAGTAAAATTGAAAATCTACTCCTTTATAAATTAATTCACCCGTTACAAATTATATGCAAAAATTCCTTGAATAACAAATAAATCAACATATATTCACAAATAACAACAAATAATCATTATCCTTAAATCAACTTATTTTTACAGATAATAACAACTAATCACTATCCTTATAACCAATTATTGTCAACTTTCTCATCACTATCTTTACCTTCAATTATTAACTGTCAACTTTCTCATCACTATCTTTACCTTCAATTATTAATTAAATTATACGAAACTTTGTCGCTTAAAAAACAAAAACAAATATTCTATTGACCATATAAACTTTATCACATAAAAAAATCAAAACAAATATTCTATTGACAATGGATATCATATCATATATCCTAGTTAAAAACAAATATTTTATTATGAAAATGTCTCCCACAATCAAGGTGAGTTATCCAATGTTTTCGTCATGGGGAAACGGAACCAAAAATAAACTTTTCCCTTTTCCTCGACAACCCACACATATAAAAGATTCCAGGAACCCAACTGAAAGTATTAAAGAAGCATTTACCAATATCGAAGTGCGATAATCGAAGGAGACAGCAAAATTTAAGAGTGATCCAAACCCGTTGGAAGGAATATTAAAATGAGAAAAATTTGGTCACAAACAACAAAACCTAGCATGTTTAGAAAATCTATAAAATTTGAGTATAGTTTTAATTATTTTAAGAATAGTTAAAAAAATAGATGGTTGTTCATATTAAATATTTGAATTTTCATGGTGTTTTTTATAAATAATAGCAAAATTTGTTAGGGAGTGAACAACTAGGGTTTTTTTAAGCCGTTGTCGTTTATCCTTGCTCGTTAGATATGTGCATAGTGGGTTGTATGAGATTGTGGTAGATTTGGGGTTTTGTTTTAAATTTGAGGTTTCTTTTTCAACTACTATGATTTATTTGATTATTTGTAGTGGTTGCATGTATAGTGTCTCAATTTTTGTAGTAGATCAATGGTTTATGTTGCAGATTCAAAGTTTCAACCTTGGTTTTCAACTACCTTGTCTTGCTATTGGCTCGATTGATTTATTCTCTCAGTTTGTTCTATTGAGTTCATTGCTTGTACAATGGGTGGTCTTTCCAACCCTTGGGTGGATGGTCATGACTCTCTGCCTCGTGGTAGATTTGTAAAAAGGTCGGATACAATTCCTTCTCTTGATTTGAGGTTTATTGCCTCTGCAAAGAAGAATGTTAAAATCCTTAAGGAAAGAGGGTTGATTGGTAAGTTCACCGCCTCTGCAAAGAAGAACGTTAAAATCCTTAAGTAAAGAGGGTTGATTGGTAAGTTCACCGGACTTTGGCCCAGCTATAACTTTGTTTTAGAATGGATATCTAAAGATTGGGTAGATCATGAGCCCATTGGTTCTTTAGGTTATGGAACAATTATTTTGCTTTTGTTTTTAAAGCAAAAAGGAAATGGATAAAATCTATAGGTCTAGGCCCTATTTCATGGGCACAAGGAGAATGTTTCTCATCAATGAGACTCTGGATTTTAATCCCACAATGGAAATCTCTTCTGTTTTTTGTCTAGATTAGATTGTCATATCTTCCCCTTATTTGCTACGACAATGAGATTTTCAAAGCCATAGGTGACAAATTGGACTGATACATTACTAGTGCTCACTTAGGCAAGGACAATAACTTCTCTTATGCCAGAATTTGTGTTGAAATGGATAAAGGACTCCTTGAGGAAATTTAACTTGACTTTGAAGGTCAGTCCTATCTTCAAGATATGGATTATGGACAAGTTCATTTTAAATGAAATTTTTGCCTTTAATAATGGCACTTTGCAAAGAGTTATCCAAAATCTCTAACATCTCAGTTTCCACCTATCCCTTCACTCTCTCAAACTAATGATGAGCAAGGAGTCTCAAACTAATGATGAGCAAGGAGCATAAGAATCATATGTCAAGAGGCCTTATTCCAACAAGTTTGAATCTCATCAACATTCTCCCTCCAGTAATAGATATGAAGCTTGGAAGTCCTTGGAGGCTAGAGTATTATATGAAGAAAATTAGCTAGTTCATGATCAAGTGCCTTCAGAGAACATCAATTCACCCGTCAAGGAAGAGACTTCTTCTAAGGATATTGAGAAAATCCCTCCTTCAAATAACAAGGAATAAGAGGCTAGTTTCGATGAAGAGAAGGAGGTCAATCTCTCCTCTTCTTCTCCTTTCTATTCAGATATTTTGAAAAACAATCAAAGATCTCCCCCTCCATTAACAAGAAGTAGAAAAGATTGAAGCCAAAAATCCCCAAAATCTGGCGCCTCCCGTGGTTTCTAGTAGGGGGTTAGTTTCAATAAATCTTAGAAATATTTTAGGAGGCTGGTTTCAATTAAATCTTATAAATATTTTGTTCTTTTACCATCTCAAGCAATTTGTAAGAATCTACTCCTATTTTCAATAAGCAATGTTCTCAAGTCTTAGAAGGTCTAGAATTGGACCTCCCCCTTCTTTTTTGTTGGGAGAAGGATAATTTTTTTCCCTCCTCTTTTTAGAATCATTGAAGAAATTTTTCCTCTAATATTCTTTTAGTTGTACTTCAGTCACATGTTCCAACTCAAATTTTTGCTTAATACAAAATTCTTAAATGTTTATAAGATGTTGCCTTCCAAACCTAAAAACCTACATTATTACTAAATAAAATAGTTTAATAATTTTTTTAATAATCACAAAATAGTTCCCATATCGGGCGTCCCTTTTGGACTAGCAACCAACATAGATGTTCTACCAAGGTAGCACACAAGTTTACTCATGTTAGCCCCTCTTCAATCCTCGTGTAAACCATACCAAAGGTAAATTTAGTGTCGTGGATGTGAACATTTCATTTATTCATTCATTTATATGAAAATTCCGCTCATTTATTTAGAAGATTTATTTCTTTTTTATATATTATTTTTGTTTATAAATTATTTTATTTCTGATTTCCTTATAAACCAAACAATTTAATTTCATAATTAAAAGAAATTCTTTATTGAAATTATTGGTTTAGCCTAATTTCCTCTAAAAACATCCAATGTATTTTTTTTCTTTCACATATACTTTCAATTTACAAAATATGAGTTAATTTTCAAATCACTATACTAAATCTAATTTACTAATATCACTGTTGAGATTGCAACAAGATGATGAGCTTAGTGAAAAGAGTTGCCTTCACTAAGTGGGCCCGCAGGCTATTTTTGGCGCAAGTCTATTTTTAGACATGTCGATCATATTCTATGAGTTGCAGGATGTTATTTGTGGATGGTTGGTCAAGTTGGAAAAATAGATGGACTTCTATTTTTAGACATATTGGGTGGAATCTATTTTTAGATTGCCAGTCTAAAAATAGATATGTCGAATATTATTAACTCTTAATAATATTTGGACTATAAACATTATCTTATTCTCTTGGAGCACTTCAGTTAAGTGCACAGATGTGGCACAGGAGCTGACAGAAGGAATTACGCTATTCCCGAGGGTTAAGTGGAGCTATTGCATGGATACTTCAGTTAGAACTCATGTGACAGAGTTTGGTGGAGTTATTGAGGTAGTTGGTGGAGTTGTGTTCAGTTTAACTGAGTTAAACATAGTTGAGCTAGTTGTATCTAGTCTAACTGATCGATACACTAGTGAGAGTGGTGTGAATTAATTATTAATTAATTCACTAATTATTAACTCATTAATCAACTGAAGAATACATCAGTTAACTACAGTGCATGGATGAAGCCAAGGGGAGACCAAGTGGAGAGATATGAAAAGTTCACTATCACATGAAGACTATAGTGATGCATTGCATCCAACACGCAGTAGAGTTGCCAATGAGGATTGTGTGAGCAAGGTCGGAGAAATTTAGTTCATTCAGAGTTATCTTTCTAAGAGATCATGCCAAGAGAGGCAGTTAGCAAAAGCAGAGATCTGCATGGATTTGCTAGATCTGGCTCGATTAGGTGTGTAGCGATCGTAATGTACCGAGAGCTTGTGAGAAGCTTTGTATGAGGATTGTTACATGATCTCTATGACATATATTATATACATATAGTTGGGGTTTTTAGCTTCAAGCTTTCTCGTTAAAACACTGTGTTCATATGTGTGAATTTTTTATGGTTTCAATGTGTGCATGCAATTGATTTAATTTCCGCATATGATGATCAATAGTAGAAGAGATTATGTATTGTGCATGAAGTCAAATATTGTGTGATCAGGAGAATATTGGATGTATAATGCATTAGTTATATAATTTCTACATGGTATCAGAGCTATATTGATCATTGGAGAAATTGCAAATCATTGAAGCGGTTGAGTTTTATGCTGGTGGAATTCAAATTTGCAGTAGTGTTTTCTTGGTGTTGAAGTTGAGATGTCTTTCAACGGATTGTGATTAGAGTATGCCCTTGAGGGTAGCTCGAATTATATTGCATGGAAGGACAAGATGGAGGTGGTGCTGGAGTATAATGGGTTGAAGGACTTCATAGATGCAGAAATTCCAAAACCTGCTTCTAGCGATGCTGCCGCACTTGACGCATGGCAAAGAAGACAACAAAGTGTTGAAGAATTCTGTTGGAGGGTGTGAAGGATCACATAGTTTCCAGCCTGCATGGTAAGGCTTCTCCATTCTTGATGTGGAAAGCCTTGATAGATTTATTCCAAAGCAAGAGCGACTACAGGAAGTTGGCGCTCAAGGATAATCTCAGAAACATAAAGATGGAGAAAGGTGACAGTATGCCCAAGTACCTCACGAAGTTCATCCAATGCAGGGATGAGCTGGGAAGTGTGGGGGTGACTGTAGATGATGAGGACTTGGTGAGCTTGGCTCTCCTTGGGCTTCTGAAGAGTTGGCATTCCTATCAGGACTCTGTCAATGGTCAAGAGAAATTGCCAGGATGGGAGAGACTTTGGTCTGATCTTGTGCAAGAGGAGATAAGGCGAAGTACCAGGGACGGATCTTCATCAAAGGAACCTGATGAAGAAAATTGCGCTTTGGCTGCCAAAGAAAAGAAGGGGAAGAGCAAGAAATCTTCTCAATCCGGTGCAAAAGGCAAGAAGCAGGACATGTCCAAGGTGAAGTGCTTTCACTATCACCAACACGGGCATTATGCCACTAATTGTCCATATAAGAAGAAAAATAAGCAGGCTGCTCGATCTGCAGTTGGAGAGGCCTTAGCCTCACAGTTTGAGCTAGATTTTTTGCTGATCGCATGCTTGGTCTCAAGTGTGATGGGATCAGTGTGGTTTCTTGACAGTGGTTCGTCTTTCCATATGACCGAAGACAAAGATTTGTTTACTAATCTGGATGAGAAGGATCTTGGAGTGCACATAGAGATGGCCTATGATGGTAGATATAGTGCGAATGGTATCAATACCATTTCCTTTGAGAGGGATTCTGGCAAACCTTTCATCTTGAAGGATGTCATGCATGTTTCAGGATTGAAGAAGAATTTGATCTCTGTGGAGATGTTGGAAGACAAGGGATATGATGTTGTCTTTAGCGAGGGAAAGGCTTTCCTGCACAGTAAGGCAACTGGTGAAACTCGGAGGATAGGGGTTTGAGTTAAGAACCTTTATCAATTACAGGTAGATGGCTGCGCAACAATGGTAGGCAAAGGTATGAGTGGTGAGCCGTATGAGAGCGAATGTGACAAGAGATTTGGGCTATCTCCACCTATGGCACTTTGAAAAATTTGGTACAGATGACAAGCCTAGAAGGTACACTTGCGCAGTCAGATCAGTGCAAGGGTTGTACTGTGGGAAAATTTGTGAAAGCCACCTTTCATGAGAAGGATGGTTGCGCCACGACGATCCTTGAGAGAATTCACACAGACGTGTGTGGACCTTTCTCAGTAGCTTCGACAGCAAAGCACAGGTATTATGTGATATTTGTTGATGATTTTTCTCGTAAGTGCTGGATCTTCTTCATGCAGAAGAAGAGCGAGACATTCTCAAAGTTCTGTGAGTTCAAGGCACTGGTTGAGAAAGAGTCGGGGAAGCAGGTGAAGGCTCTTAGGAGCGACAATGGTGGTGAATTCATCTCTGGTGAATTCAAGGACTTTTGCAGCGCAGAAGGAATTCGAAGAGAGCTCATAGCGCCTCATAACCCACAGCAGAATGGGGTTGCTGAGCGAAAGAACAAAACTATCATGGGTGCTGCACAGGCGATGTTCCATGATCAGGGCCTTCCCATACACTTATGGGCTAAGGCATGCAATACTGCGGTTTATGTCCAAAACCGTTGTCCTCACAAGTACTTTGGCATGAGCACACCACAGTGCTTCGTGCTCCATATTTCCTTAATGAAGATTTTTTGCTCACCCGTTTACATATTCATGTGACGAAGGATGCTGGGGAAGAAGCCGGAGCCGGACACAGAGGTTGGGATATTTTAGGTACACAGAAACACCCCACAACTATCGTGTGTATTTTCCAGATAGTCGGAAGAATGTTGTGCGAAAATATATCAAATTTCATGAGGAGAAAGCCATGAAGTTGTCGCTTGAGAGGGAGCTGCACTTGCATGTAGATGAGGAGCTATTAGTTCCTAAGGATGAGCCTCAGGATGTGGATCAGCCACAAGAGGAGGTTCATGGAGTGGAGGAAACCACTCATGTAGCGCCAAACATCAGAGGGTGGAAGTGCACTACAACAGTCGAGCGACTAAATCTTGATGCAGAGAAGATTGTAGGAGCACCTACATCACATCGCGTACGTAGAGAGCACTGACCGGGAGAGTACGTATTACATGGCTCGATAAGGCGTATCGTGAAAAAACCATCTTCTTTCGAGTGAAGCTCGTGGAGGACCCCGCATGGGTAGATGCCATGGGGGAAGAGTATGATTCGATTTTCAGAAACAATGCATGGGAGATTGTCCCAAGGTCGGAAGGGAAATCAGTGGTAGGTTTGAGATGGATCTACAAAGTGAAGCAAGTAGTTGACGGGAGAATCGAGAAGTACAAGGCAAGATTTGTTGCCTGGGGCTTCTCACAGATTGAGGGGATCGACTATGAGGAAACCTTTGCACCTATCGCAAGGTATTCTTCCATACGAAGCATCCTAGCTCTCTCAGCGCAAATGGGATGGCACATTCAGCAAATGGATGTGAATACTACGTTCCTCAATGGAGTCATTGAGGAGAAGGTGTACATAGAGCAGCCCGAAGGTTTCGAGATCTTCAGCAGCGAGTCGCATGTGTGCAGGTTCAAAAGAGCGCTATATGGGTTGAAACAAGCACCTCGTGCTTGGTACACATGGATAGAAAGTTATTTCATCAGTCTTGGATTCACCAAGAGTGAGGCAGATCTGAACCTATACCAGATTGTGGTGGAGGGTAAGTTGCTGATCATTGTACTTTATGTAGATGATTTGATTTTGATGGGTGATGAAAAATTGATACTCTCATGCAAGGTTGATCTTGCAAAAGAGTTTGAGATGAAGGACTTGGCCTCCTTCATTATTTCCTCGGATTGGAAATATGGTAGCACAATGATGAATTATTTGTGTCTCAAGGCAAGTATGCCCGAGAGATATTGGAGAAGTTCAACATGCATGGCTGCAAGCCTATCGACACTCCTCTTCCTGGTGGTTGGAGGAAAGAGGATGCTACATCGGCAGAGGTAGTGGATGCCACTATTTACCGACAGTTGGTGGGGTCGCTTATGTATCTAGTCAATACACGACCTGACATATGCTATGTTGTTAACCAGCTTTCACAAGATATGGTTAAGCCTACCAAGCTCTTTTGGAAGGCAGGCAAGCATGTATTGAGATATCTCAGAGGCACATCGAGATATGGATTGTGGTACAGATAGTCAGATGAGGTGAGGCTATGTGGCTTCACAGATGCATATTGGGCAGGGAGCCCAACGAACAGAAAGAACACATCTGGAGGGATTTTCAGTATCGGTTCGACAACAGTTTCTTGGTACAGCAGGAAGCAGAGATCCGTGGCACTCAGTTCAGCAGAGGCTGAGTATATGGCAACAAGTTTGGTTGCATGCAAGGCTATATGGATGAGGAAGATCCTGGTCAGGTTGTTCGGTTCACACTTGGATCCTACTGTGATATATTGTGATAATCAGAGTTGCATCAAACTCTCGGTTAATCCAGTATTTCATGATAGATCTAAACACATTGACATCCAGTATCATCATATCAGAGATTGTGTGCAGCGGAAGATCATGTTACTTTCTTACATTCCTACGGAGGATAAGGATGCTGATATCTTGACGAAGGCGCTCACCAGAAGCAAATTTGAATACCATAGAGGCAGGATCGGGGTGGCAGATAATCCCTATATTGTTGAGAGGGAGTGTTGAGATTGCAACAAGATGATGAGCTTAGTGAAAAGAGTCGCCTTCACTAAGTGGGCCCGCAGGCTATTTTTGGCGCAAGTCTATTTTTAAACTATGTCTATTTTTAGACATGTCGATCATATTCTATGAGTTGCAGGATGCTATTTGTGGATGGTTGGTCAAGTTGGAAAAATAGATGGACTTATATTTTTAGACATATTGGGCGGAATCTATTTTTAGATTGCCACTCTAAAAATAGATATGTCGAATATTATTAGCTCTTAATAATATTTGGACTATAAACATTATCTTATTCTCTTGGAGCACTTCAGTTAAGTGCACAGATGTGGCACAGGAGCTGACAAAAGGAATTATGCTATTCCTGAGGGTTAAGTGGAGCTATTGCATGGAGACTTCAGTTAGAACTCATGTGACAGAGTTTGGTGGAGTTGTAGAAGTAGTTGGTGGAGTTGTGTTCAGTTTAACTCAGTTAGACACAGTTGAGCTAGTTGTATCTAGTCTAACCGATTGATACACTAGTGAGAGTGGTGTGAATTAATTAATAATTAATTCACTAAATATTAACTCATTAATCAACTGAAGAATACATCAGTTAACTACAGTGCATGGACAATTTCAGTGGAGACCAGTGGAGAGATAGGTGAAAGGGCAAGTTGACTATCAGTTGTGACTATAGTGATGCATTGATTGCATCCAACACAAAGTAGAGTTGCCAATGAGTAGAGTTGCCAACGAGGATCAAGGTGTGAGCAAGGTGCAGTTGGTCTGAGTTCATTCAGAGCATTTTTCAGGACAAAGAAAGAGAGGCAAAGTTAAAGTTGTGCTAAGTAGATCAAGGTAGTGGATTTTCTGTGACGTATTCGATTAGTGTAGCGATTGTAATGTACCGAGAGAGCTGTGAGAAGCTTTGTATGAGGATTGTTACATGATCTCTATGACATATATTATATACAGATAATTGGGGTTTTTAGCTTCAGGCTTTCCCGTTAAAACACTGTGTTCATATGTGTGAATTTTTATGGTTTCAATGTGTGCATGCAATTGATTTAATTTCTGAATATGATGATCAATAGTAGAAGAGATTCTGTATTGTGCATGAAGTCAAATAGTGTGTGATTAGGAGAATCTTGGATGTATAACGCATTAGTTATATAATTTCTACAATCACTAATCTTAAAGTTTTTGTTGATTTATAATATGTCCATATAAGTTTGGGTTACATAATAAAATAGACCTACTTGAAAGATAATAATAATTACAAAGCGATTTCAAAATACTTATGTAATTATATTTATTATAATATAAAAATGAAATTAAAAAATGTATTTTTAAAATAATATTTTTCTCTTTTAAAATAATTTAATTTTTATTTATGAATATAGAAATAAAAACTTAAATTAAAAAAAAATCAACATAATATTTATAAATTGAAATTAAATTAATTAATTTAATTATGATTGAGTAAAAGTAAAATTTAATTAAAACAAAAACAAAATAATTTAATTTATATTTGAGAAATTAAATTTTTTAACCTATATAGTTAATAATGTAATATAATTTTAATGTATTTTTGTAGCACTAACATATAAGTGTCACCTCAAAAAAAATCAATTAATCAAAAACATAATAGGATATAAAAACGCATATGTATATATCAATTGATTGTAACAAATAAAAAAAAAAACATAGGGATATCTATTTGAATAGATAAGGATTGTAATTTGAAATTACAAGAGTTCTCATATATTGGTTTTACTATGGGTGTTCAAACTTTTAATTTGGCAAATTAAAATTGAATTGATAAGCTAAAAAGAATGGATAATAAATATATGAAATATTCATTTAATTTGATTTAACTTGACTTAAAAGCACTAGGTTTTAAGAGGAACTTTGAAATCAAAGAAATTGAGTAAAATTTAATTTTTATCCTAAAAAACAAAGCATGGATGAAAACATTTTGTTTGATAAAAACATTAATTGAAAGTGTTATAATAAAGTGCGTAAGAGAAACAACAAATTAAAAGGAAATACTAAAAATCTCAAAAGTGGTTCATTTTATCAAGGCATTGTTTATAAGTGAGACTTTTTGAAAAATAATTCGGTTTATTTTCCAATCTAATTTATCTAGAATCTGGCAAGAATTCATTGAAATCACAAGTTTGACGGGTGGAATCTTCACAATTAAAGTTCCCCCGAAATTTTTTAGGGTGTTGAATCCATATATGCAATGAAAAACTAATTTAAACAACACAAATCAAGATTTGAGCACAAATTGTTTCGTTGGATTCCGACCACAAATCTACCGAAAACTCCAAAAAGTATAACTTATAGACAAATCCTTTTATCAACTCTTTGTAGACGAGTTCTTCATCATGAATAAGTTAGAAGATATTTCATGCATGAAGTTCACCATGTAACAAGGTATTCTAGAAAAAAATTTATTAGAAGACTAAATATTAAACCTTGAATATGTCAATCTCAGATGGAAATATAAATATGAGTCTATAACATAGTTCAGAGAATACAAGGGACACTAAAATATCAATTATTAAGTCCAAGTTGTTGAATGCCTGTTAAGACTTTGTAGGATAAGTAATTTCTTGGTAAGTGATGTTGTGTATTGTATGTATATGGTATGTGAACAAGCGAATGTCCAAGTATCATTGCAAGTCATACTAAAGAGGTTATTGTATCAATCAGTTGATACCTATGTTTCAGGAACCTGAAGGACTCCCTCCAAAAAGAGGAGTTCAACATGAGATCCAGTTGCACCAGGTAATCCACTTCCTAATATTGGCATGTACAAAATGTCAGTTTTGGAAAGTATAGAGATTAAGAAGTAGATGCAAGAGTTGCTTGACAAAGGGGTCATCAGACCAAGCACATCTCCATGTGTTGTCCTATTGTTTTTGTGCCAAAGAAGGACAACACATGGTAGATGTGTTGTCCTTTTATTTAAAAAATGTCATTTTATTTATAAGTTAGACTAAACCACATTTTGTTATTTTTAATAAAAAAATAAATTACACTGGAAATAAATATTTTATTTTATTTTTAGTAAAAATGAAAAAATAATATGATTTCAGATATGAAATTAAGACTAAATATTACTTGAAATCATATGATCTCATTCTTATAATTGAAATTATATAATCTCATTCTTATCATTCTAAGGATCATAGTATGAGTTTCTTGTAAATATTATTTGTTATGTAAGAAAATTTAAAATAACTTATAATTAGTTAAAAGTTTTCTGAGAAATAAATAATAAAAATGAAAATCTACTTCTTTATAGATTAATTCACCCCTTACAAATTATATACAAAAATTCCTTAAATAACAAATAAATCAACATATATTCACAAATAACAAAAAACAATCATTATCGTTAAATCAACTTATATTTACAGATAACAACAACTAATCACTATCCTTATAACCAATTATGGTCAACTTTCTCATCACTATCTTTACCTTCAATTATTAATTAAATTATAAGAAACTTTGTCGCTTAAAAAACAAAAACAAATATTCTATTGACCACATAAACTTTATCACATAAAAAAATCAAAACAAATATTCTATTGACAATGGATATCATATTATATATCCTAGTTAAAAACAAATATTTTATTATGAAAACGTCTCCCACAATCAAGGTGAGTTATCCAATGTTTTCGTCATGGGGAAAGGGAACCAAAAATAAACTTTTCCCTTTTCCTCGGCAACTCACACATCTAAAAGATTCCAGGAACCCAACTGAAAGTATTAAGGAAGCATTCACCAATATCGAAGTGCGTTAATCGAAGGAGACACAGCAAAATTTAACAGTGATCCAAACCCGTTGGAAGGAATATTAAAATGAGAAAAATTTGGTCACAAACAACAAAACCTAGCATGTTTAGAAAATCTATAAAATTTGAGTATGGTTTTAATTATTTTAAGAATAGTTTAAAAAAATAGATGCTTGTTCATATTAAATATTTGAATTTTCATAGAGTGCTTTTTTTTTTTTTATAGATAATAGCAAAATTTGTTAAGGGAGTGAACAACTATGGTTTTTTTTAAGCCGTTGTCGTTTATACTTGCTTGTTACGTGCATAGTGGGTTGTATGAGATTGCGGTAGATTTGGGGTTTTGTTTCAAATTTGAGGTTTCATTTTCAACTACTATGATTTATGTGGAAGATTGCAACAAGAAACAATGAAGGAGGCATTCTGAAACATCATCCTTGATTCTAGTTGGAAAATAATCACCTAAACTAGGTGGGGTCCACACAGGCTATTTTTAGGTGTATGTCTATTTTTAGACGTGGTGAGCATATTCTATATGTAGCAGGAGGCTATTTGTAGATGGTTGGTCAAATGTAAAAAATAGATGAAATTCTATTTTTAGAAGATTGGGCGAAGTCTATTTATAAAGCGCTGAACTAAAAATAGATGCATGTCGATTATTATTAGCTCTTAATAATAATCAGACTCTAAACAACAACTTATTCTCTTGGAGCACTTCAGTTCAGTGCACAGATGTGGCATAGCAGCTGACAGAAGGAATTACGCTATTCCTGAGGGTTTACTGGAGCTATTGCATGGAGGACCGAGTTAGAACTCAAGTGACACGGTTATGACAGAGTTGGAAGAGTAGTTATGGAGTTGTATTCAGTTTAACTCAGTTAGACTCAGTTGAGCTAGTTGTATCTAGTCTAACTGAATGATACACTAGTGAGAGTGGAGTGAATTAATTAGTTAATTAATTCACAAATAATAACTCATTAATCAACTGAAGAATACATCAGTTAACTACAGTGCATGGCAGTTTCAGTGGAGAGATAGGTGAAAGGGCAAGATGGACTATCCGTTGTGACTACTAGTGATGCATGAATTGCATCTACATATACATTGGAGTTCCCAATGATAATAACACAGTCAAGGAGAGTGGGATTACATCGAATTGGTCTTTGAAATCAGCTTGGATTGCGTAGTGGAGGCAGGCTAGCAGGAGGGAAAAGATTGGTGCATGGATTTGCAAGACTGTTCTATGTTAGTGTGTGACGATTGTATTGTACTGAGAGCTTGAGGTACTAAGTTTTGTATGAGGATTGTTACATGATCTCCATGATATACATAATATGATAGTTGGGGTTTTCAGCTTCAGGCTTTCACGTTAAACAACTGTGTTATGTGTGTTTTTATTGCTTCATGTGTTTTACAATTGTTGATTAAATTTCCGCAAGAATTATAGTGGAAGGATTCTGTATTTTGCAAGAAGTTAAATATTGTGAGATCAGGAGAGTCCGGATATATACATGCATATTGTATATAATTTCTACAATTTATTTGATCATTTGCAGTGGTTGCATGTATAGTGTCTCAATTTTTGTAGTAGATCAATGGTTTATGTTGCAGATTCAAAGTTTCAACCTTGGTCTTCAACTACCTTGTCTTGCTATTGGCTCGATTGATTTATTCTCTCAGTCGGTTCTATTGAGTTCACTGCTTGTACAATGGGTGGTATTTCTAACCCTTGGGTGGATGGTCATGACTTTCTGCCTCGTGGTAGATTTGTAAAAAGGTCGGATACAATTCCTTCTCTTGATTTGAGGTTTATTGCCTCTGCAAAGAAGAATGTTAAAATCCTTAAGGAAAGAGGTTTGATTGGTAAGTTCACCACCTTTGCAAAGAAGAACATTAAAATCCTTAAGGAAAGAGGGTTGATTGGTAAGTTCACCGGACTTTGGCCCAGCTATAACTTTGTTTTAGAATGGATCTCTAAAGATTGGGTAGATCATGAACCCATTGGTTCTTTACGTTATGGAACAATTATTTTGCTTTTGTTTTTAAAGCAAAAAGGAAATGGATAAAATCTATAGGTCTAGGCCCTATTTCATCGGCACAAGGGGAATGTTTCTCATCAATGGGACTCTGGATTTTAATCCTACAATGGAAATCTGATAGCTAAATTGATGGACTGACGCTAAGGAGAGCTGGTCTCACTGTTCTCTGTCTTTTCATTCACTAAGGGAGCCTTCACCATTTTCTTGTTTCCGTTTCATTCATCAAATTTACAATACATGATAAATTAAATATAATGGTCAAATATTATGTGATCTCCCTTTAATATAACCCTTGGTCTTTTTAACAAAGCGCTTTAATTATAATTGAAACCCTTTCTTTGTATATTGTGTCAAAAGGTAAATAACCCGACGCTCAACCCTTTTGAACAATAATACGCAATTAACTTCCGACCTTAGCACTTAACATTATAACAATGGTTCGACCCCTTTCACAAACACCAACCTTCAGGCTTATATCATTGACCCATTACTCTACCAACACGACATTTTATAATACATATATTGTGTTTCCCTGGGCCCCACACATCAAAATTTATTAAACAACCAATCATCAATGCAAAACCAATGGGCCCATACCTCATTTTATCACTCGTGCACTTCCTCGTGCGATTACCCTTGGATCAACTGCTCTCTAGATTGAACGGCTCGGACGAATATTGCGTTTTTTCCACGGCTGAAGGTTAACGCATAAAATTTACGCAGTATGGGTGGTATTGGTTAGCCGATGTGGCAAGATTTGATAGGATCACGTTTTTTTTTAGGTTTTTCTCCCGGTCCCAATCGTCACGCGATACTGGTGGTATCCTCCTCCAAAACCGCTCCCGGTATTTGAACAGTAATTAACTCGGGTTCTCACTGTATGTTAGTTCCTTTCTTCAACTAAACTTCTTCGCGTTAACTTAGTGGTTAAGTCTCAACACTATCGCTTCGCTAATAACAAAACAACGTTAATTACTCCAACAGATAGGGATTAATGCTTTTGACAGAGTTCACTATTCCTTGGATAAACAGAGTGTGACTATAGTTTCGCTCCTCTAACAGAGTCCTATTCAACCTCTCTCGGGATTCAAGGCAATTTCAACACATTCAATTCAGGCGCTGAGAGCATGAGCTCAATAACAGACAGAGAGAAACAAAGGAGAATTAACACAGCATTAGGCACAGTGTTCTCAATTCGAAAGAATGAGTTCTTCGAAGAATTTCCAATAACACACACACAAGTGGTCAATGAGCATAGAATTTTCTTCAACAGAGAACAAATGCTTCACAATTCAGTAATTCACTGCCAAATCCCCCCTTTTCACTGTATCAGGGGTTACAGTTTATACTCCATTACATGACTCTTCGGCTCCCTCTCGAGGGCCATTTTATTTTGAACATAATATAAAATCCTAATTACATTCTATCAACAGAAACCAACTAGACTGACACAAATGAACCTATTCGACTTCTACAGTTACTGAAGTAACCCTAACTTCTCTAAGTGCAACAGTCAGCTAAGGTATTGACACCTTGCTGTTACATTCCAGAATAATTTCAAACTCTTCTAGCCACAACATGTGGACAATTCTCCTACATTGTTGGCTAGTGTCCAATGCCCCTGCATCAGACTCCTGAGGGAAATTTTCTTCATGGAATCCTGTCCATGAGCTCTTTCACAGAACTGCCTAGCTTTTGCAACATAACTTCAGTCACCCAAGTAGCATCTTCATCTGGCTGGTCCTTCCACTTGATCAGGTACTAGAAATTATCTTGTTCTCTAGTCCTTTTGAACACCTTTTTGTCCAAGATCTTCTCTGGCTGTAATGGCTGTGCTGGAGGTAACTGTTTTACCCACTCAATCTATTCTTTATTTGTTGGTCCTTCATCTGTACCATCCTCTTCATACCTGTATAAATCTGCAACATTAAATATTGGAGATATTCCCACATCAGGAGGCAATTCAATTTCATAAGCATTGGCAGAAATTTTTCTCAGTATCTTGCATGGCCCAATTTTCTTGAACTTCAATTTATTATACTGCTTCTTTGGGAATCTTTCCTTCCTCAAGTGCACCAAAACCAAATCTCCAAATTCAAAATTTACTTCTCTTCTGCTCAAATATGCTCTTCCCTTGTATTTGATGCTGCTGCCTTGTAGCTGCTGTTTTACCTGCTCATGTATTGCTTGGATTTCTGGAGCAAATTCTTCTCCATCAACACTCCTCATTTCTGCTTTTCCCAAGTTTCTTAACTCAAATATTCCTTTGGGGTGCATTCCATAAACAATATGGATCAAATCTGCCAAACAAAGCACATGAGGCATGACACCTTGTAGGGTGTACTCAAGGCATCAACTACTTTATTTGCTTGGCCACTTATATGCTTCAAAACAAAATTAAAACTTTGGAGATATTCAATCCATTTGGCATGTTTATGATTCAATTTAGGCTGTTGCATAATATACTGTAAAGCATGATTATCTGAATAAATCACACATTCCTTAGACATTAAATAATGCCTCCACTTCTTCAATGCCTGCACAATTGAATAAAATTATTTTTCATAAGAGGAATACTTTCTCCTTGTATCATTTAAATTCTCACTGAAATATGCTACATGCCTATCATCTTGACTCAACACAGCTCCAATAGCTTCTCCACTGGCATCACACTTCACTTGAAATTGCTTATTAAAATCGGGCAAGACTAGAACATGCTTTTCAATTATCTTTTGTTTCAAAAGCTTAAAATTCTTTTCTGCTTCAACAGTCCATTTGAATGGTTGTTTGTCCTTCTTTATTGTTTCAATGATGGGTGCATTAATCTTGCTGAAATTCCTTATGAATTTTCTATAAAAACTGGCAAGTCCATGGAAATTTCTTACCTCAAAAACACTTCTTGGTGAAGGCCACTCCACAATTGCCTTGACCTTTTCTAGGTCCATTTTCAGTCCTTCAGCAGAAACAACAAACCCCAGATATACCAGCTCCTCTTTCATGAATGAACACTTATTTAAATTTATTAGTAGCTTCTCTTGATGTAACTTCTTCAAGACATAATTAAGATGCCTTAAATGCTCTTCCTTTGTTTTGTTGAAAACTAATATGTCATCCAGATACACTATTACAAATTTACCAATAAATTCTCTTAACACTTCATTCATGAGGCTCATAAAAGTACTAGGTGCATTTGACAACCCAAAAGGAATTACTAACCATTCATACAACCCTTCATTTTTTTTAAAGGCTGTTTTCCATTCATCACCCTCCTTTATTCTAATCTGATGATATCCACTTTTCAAATCTAATTTTGAAAAATACTTTTCTCCACTCAAACAATCCATTAAATATTCAAAATCTAGGAAAAGGAAATCTATACCTGATTGTTATCTTGTTGATTGCTCTTGAATCAGTACACATTCTCTAGCCTCCATCTTTCTTTGGACTCAGTACTGTAGGTACTGCACATGGACTCAAACTCTCTCTGATCAGACCTTTGTCAACCAATTCCTGCACTTGCTTCCTGATTTCTTCATTCTCTGTGGGAGTCATTCTATAGGCTGCTTTGTTTGGTAGATTTGATCCTGGAATAAAATCTATCTGATGGCTTATTTTTCTTACAGGTGGCAATTCATCAGGAAAATCATCCACAACAATATCACAATAATTGTCCAGCATCTCTTGAATTTCAATTGGCAAATCATAAATCTTTGTAGAAGTAAGCACTACCTTAGGTTTGCAGACTAAAGCAAAACTTACCTCTTCTTCTTCAATCTGCTGTAAGTACTCTTTCCCACTCAGCAATAAAGTCTTTGGATCATCCTTTATGCTTGATGGTTCTCCCTCCTCCATAGGTATTAATGTGTGATGCACTCCATCCTTGAAGAACTTATAAGTGTTCTTCTTACCATCATGTACTGCTGCTCTGTCATACTGCCAAGGTCTTCCCAGCAGTATGTGACACACATACATAGGTATCACATCACACATGACCTTGTCTTTGTAGCTGCCCATCTGCAACTCTATTTCACACTTCTCCTTCACAATCAGTTGGTGTCCTTTATGAAGCCATGACACCTTGTAGGGTGTTGGATGTTCCCTTGTCTTCAACTTTAGCTTCTCTATCACCTCTGTAGAGACCAAATTATCTGTGTTGCCACTATCAATGACCAACTGACAGCATTTCCATTGGACTTTGCACACACTCCTGAACAAAGTCTTCCTCTGTGCTGGTTAAGCAACTTCTTTTTCTTGCTTTAGCAGGACGTTATTAACCACCAAAGATTCTCCCTTCTTTGGCAGAATTGCCTCTTCTGTTTCAGACAGCCTTGCTGCCTCTTCTCTAGCCTGAGCAACAATTGCATTTCTCTGGCCTGTGCCCACATTCTTTGGGCATTCATAATGTTTATGTCCCACTTGGTGACATCTGTAACACCTAAGTTCTCTTCCTCTAGTTCTACCTCCTCTTCCTCTGTAGGAACCCCTTCTGCCCCTTGCATCACCTTCTGTGGATGCATTCTGAGGTGAGCTACTGCTAGCTCCATCTCTAGGTGTTGTAGACCTTCCTCTACCACCCTGACTTCCCTTTCCTTGAAAGTACCTCTTCCTTTGGCAGACTGCTTTCTCAGGAGTTTCTCTTTAGCCTTCAAGGCCATTTGATAAGCCTCTTCAACTGTATTAGGAGACAGAATACCTATCTCATCTTGGATCTCCAACTTGAGACTATTCACATACCTGGAAACCTTCTCTGTTGTGTCTTGGATTTGTCCAGCTCTTATACTTACTCTATAAAACTATTATGTGTATTCTTTCACTGTAAGCAATCTATGTCTCAGGTTCTACATTTGTCTAAACAATGTAAGCTGATAATCATTAGGCAAGAACTTACCTCTCAGTTTTGCCACCATTCTGGTCCAACTCTTGATTGGTTGTTTACCATCTCTCCTTCTCTTTTCTTGCACTCCATCCCACCAAAGTGTTGCATGTCCCTTCAACTTTGTCACTGCAAACTTGAATTTTTTGTCTTCACCCATCTCTTCATAATCAAAACATTTGTTCATCTCATTGATCCAGTATATCAGTTCCTCTGGATTCAATCCTCCTGCAAAACTTGACACTCCAAGTTTTGGCTTGAATGTAGACCCCATAACAGACTTAAAGAGTCTCAACTCAGGAGGGATCTCAACGTTCTCTCCTGCTTCTTCTTCAATTTCAAGCTCACTGACATCCTCAGGGTCTCTTGGGAGTCCCAATTCCACTGCATCCAATCTGGCTTGGACTCTCTGCAAGGTTTCCAATACTTCTGCATTGGAAACTGGCATGCCTCTCCTTCTACCAGCACCTCTGGCAACTCGGACAACCATATTGGAATTCTTCTTCTGGTTCTTGGAAGTCAGTTCAGTCTCTACAAATGTCTTGAAATCTGCTCTGATACCACAAATGATAGCTAAATTGATGGACTGGCGCTAAGGAGAGCTGGTCTCACTGTTCTCTATCTTTTCATTCAGTAAGGGAGCCTTCAACGTTTTCTTGTTTCCGTTTCATTCATCAAATTTACAATACATGATAAATGAAATACAATGGTCAAATATAATGTGATCTCCCTTTAATATAACCCTTGGTCTTTTTAACAAAGTGCTTTAATTATAATTGAAACCCTTTCTTTGTATATTGTGTCAAAAGGTAAATAACCCGATGCTCAACCCTTTTGAACAATAATACGCAATTAAATTCCAACCTTAGCACTTAACATTATAACAATGGTTCGACCCCTTTCACAAACACCAACCTTCGAGCTTATATCATTGACCCATTACTCTACCAATGCGACATTTTATAATACATATATTGTGTTTCCCCAGGCCCCACACATCAAAATTTATTAAACAACCGATTGTCAATGCAAAACCAATGGGCCCATACCTCAGTTTATCACTCGTGCACTTCCTCGCGCAATTACCCTTGGATCAACTGCTCTCCAGATCGAACGGCTCGGACGAATATCACATTTTTTCCATGGCTGAAGGTTAACGCATAAAATTTACGCGATATGGGTGGTATTGGTTAGCCAACGTGGCAAGATTTGATAGGATCGCGTTTTTTTTTAGTTTTTTCTCCCTGTCCCAATCGTCGCGCGATACCGATGGTATCCTCCTCCAAAACCGCTCCCGGTATCTGAACAACAATTAACTCGGGTTCTCACTGTATGTTAGTTCCTTTCTTCAACTAAACTTCTTCGCGTTAACTCGGTGGTTAAGTCTCAACACTATCGCTCCACTAATAACAAAACAACGTTAATTACTCCAATAGACAAGGATTAATGCTTTTGAAAGAGTTCACTATTCCTTGGATAAAAAGAGTGTGACTGTAGTTTCGCTCCTCTAACAGAGTCCTATTCAACCTCTCTTGGGATTCAAGGCAATTTAAACACATTCAATTCAGGCGCCGAGAGCATGAGCTCGATAACAAACAAAGAGAAACAAAGGAGAATTAACACAGCATTAGGTATAGAGTTCTCAATTTAAAAGAATGAGTTCTTCGGAGAATTTCCAATAACACACACACAGATGGTCAATGAGCATAGAATTTTCTTCAATAGAGAACAAATGCTTCACAATTCAGTAATTCACTGCCAAATCCCCCCTTTTCACTGTAACAAGGGTTACAGTTTATACTCCATTACATGACTCTTCGGTTCCCTCTCGAGGGCCATTTTATTTTGAACATAATATAAAATCCTAATTACATTCTATCAACAGAAACCAACTAGACTGACACGAATGAACCTATTCGACTTCTACAGTTACTGAACTAACCCTAACTGCTCTAAGTGCAACAGTCAGCTAAGGTATTGACACCTTGCTATTACATTCCAGAATAATTTCAAACTCTTCTAGCCACAACATGTGGACAATTCTCCTACATTGTTGGCTAGTGTCCAATGCCCTTGCATCAAAATCTCTTCTGTTTTTTGTCTAGATTAGATTGTCATATCTTCCCCTTATTTTCTATGGCAATGATATTTTCAAAGTCATAGGTGACAAATTGGACTAATACATTACTAGTGCTCACTTAGGCAAGGACAATAACTTCTCTTATGCTAGAATTTGTGTTGAAATGGATAAAGGACTCCCTGAGGCAATTTAACTTGACTTTGAAGGTCGGTCCTATCTTCAAGATATGGATTATGGACAAGTTCATTTTAAATGAAATTTTTGCCATGAATAATGGCACTTTGCAAAGAGTTGTCCAAAATCTCTAACATCTCAGTTTCCACCTATCCCTTCACTCTCTCAAACTAATGATGAGCAAGGAGCATAAGAATCATATGTCAAGAGGCCTTATTCCAACAAGTTTGAATCTCATCAACATTCTCCCTCCAGTAATAGATATGAAGCTTTGAAGTCCTTGGAGGCTAGAGTATTATATGAAGAAAATTAGCTAGATCATGATCAAGTGCCTTCAGAGAACATCAATTCACACGTCAAGGAAGAGACTTCTTCTAAGGATATTGAGAAAATCCCTCCTTCAAATAACAAGGAATAAGAGGCTAGTTTCGATGAAGAGAAGGAGGTCAATCTCTCCTCTTCTTCTCCTTTCTATTTAGATATTTTGAAAAACAATCAAAGATCTTCCCCTCCATTAACAAGAAGTAGAAAATATTGAAGCCAGAAATCCCCAAAATCTGGCGCCTCCCGTGGTTTCTAGTAGGGGGTTGGTTTCAATAAATCTTAGAAATATTTTAGGGGGCTGGTTTCACTTAAATCTTATAAATATTTTGTTCTTTTACCATCTCAAGCAATTTGTAAGAATCTACTCCTATTTTCAAGAAGCAATGTTCTCAAGTCTTAGAAGGTCTAGAATTGGATCTCCCCCTTCTTTTTTGTTGGGAGAAGGATAATTTTTTTCCCTCCTCTTTTTAGAATCATCGAAGAAATTTTTCCTCTGATATTCTTTTAGTTGTACTTCAGTCACATGTTCCAACTCAAATTTTTGCTTAATAAAAAATTCTTAAATGTTAATAAGATGTTGTCTTCCAAACCTAAAAACCTACATTATTACTAAATAAAATAGTTTAATAAATTTTTTAATAATCACAAAATAGTTCCCATATCGGGTGTCCCTTTTGGACTAGCAACCAACATAGATGTTCTACCATGGTAGCACACAAGTTTACTCATGTTAGCCCCTCTTCAATCCTCGTGTAAACCATACCAAAGGTATATTTAGTATCGTGGACGTTAACATTTCATTTATTCATTCATTTATACGAAAAAATCGCTCATTTATTTAGAAGATTTATTTCTTTTTTTTTATATATTATTTTTGTTTATAAATTATTTTATTTCTGATTTCCTTATAAACCAAACAATTTAATTTCATAATTAAAAGAAATTCTTTATTGAAATTATTGGTTTAGTCTAATTTCCTCTTAAAAAAAAAAAAATCCAATGTATTTTTTTTCTTTCACATATACTTTCAATTTACAAAATATGAGTTAATTTTCAAATCACTATACTAAATCTAATTTACTAATTTCACTAATCTTAAAGTTTTTGTTGATGTATAATATGTCCATATAAGTTTGGGTTGCATAATAAAATAGACCTGCTTGAAAGATAATAATAATTACAAAACGATTTCAAAATACTTATGTAATCATATTTATTATAATATAAAAATGAAATAAAAAAATGTATTTTTAAAATAATATTTGTCTTTTTTAAAATAATTTAATTTTTATTTATGAATATAGGAATAAAAACTTAAATTAGAAAAAATCAACATAATATTTATAAATTGAAATTAAATTAATTAATTTATTTATGATTGAGTAAAATGTAAAATTTAATTAAAACAAAAAAACAAAAAAATTTAATTTATATTTGAGAAATTAATTTCTTTAACATATATAGTTAATAATGTAATATAATTTTAATGTATTTTTGTATCACTAACATATAAGTGTCACCTTAAAAAAAATCAATTAATCAAAAACATAATAGGATATAAAAATGCATATGTATATATCAATTGATTGTAACAAATTAAAAAAAAATAGGGATATCTATTTGAATAGAATAAGGATTGTAATTTGAAATTACAAGATTCAAATTAACATTTTATATGAAAAGTTCTCATATATTGGTTTTACCATGGGTGTTCAAACTTTTAATTTGGCAAATTTAAATTGAATTGATAAGCTAAAAAGAATGGACAATAAATATATGAAATATTCATTTAATTTGATTTAACTTGACTTAAAAGCACTAGGTTTTAAGAGGAACTTTGAAATCAAAGAAATTGAGTAAAATTTAATTTTTATCTTAAAAAACAAAGTATGGATGAGAACATTTTGTTTGATAAAAAAATTAATTGAAAGTGCTATAATAAAGTGTGTAAGAGAAACAACAAATTAAAAGGAAATACTAAAAATCTCAAAAGTGGTTCATTTTATCAAGGCGTTGTTTATAAGTGAGATTTTTTGAAAAATAATTCGGTTTATTTTCCAATCTAATTTGTCTAGAATCTGGCAAGAATTCATTGAAATCACAAGTTTGACGGGTGGAATCTTCACAATTAAAGTTCCCCAGAAGTTTTTTAGGGTGTTGAATCCATATATGCAATGAAAAACTAGTTTAAACAACACAAATCAAGATTTGAGCACAAATTGTTTCGTTGGATTCTGAACACAAATCTGCCAAAAACTCCAAAAATTATAGTTTATAGACAAATCCTTTTATCAACTCTTTGTAGACGAGTTCTTCATCATGAATATGTCAGAAGATATTTCATACATGAAGTTCCACCATGTAACAAGGTATTCTAGAAAAAAAATTATTAGAAGACTAAATATTAAACCTTGAATATGGAAATCTCAGATGGCAATATAAATATGAGTCTATAACATAGTTCAAACTATTGAGAATACAAGGGACACTAAAATATCAATTATTAAGTCCAAGTTGTTGAATGCTTGTTAAGACTTTGTAGGATAAGTAATTTCTTGGTAAGTGATGTTGTGTGTTGTATGTATATGGTATGTGAACAAGTGAATGTACAAGTATCATTGCAAGTCATACTAAAGAGGTTATTGTATCAATCAGTTGATACCTATGTTTCAGGAACCTGAAGGACTCCCTCCAAAAATAGGAGTTCAACATGAGATCCAGTTGCACCAGGTAATCCACTTCCTAATATTGGCATTTACAAAATGTCAGTTTTGGAAAGCATAGAGATTAAGAAGCAGATGTAAGAGTTGCTTGACAAAGGGGTCATTGGACCAAGCACATCTCCATGTGTTGTCCTATTTTTTTTGTGCCAAAAAAGGACAACACATGGTAGATGTGTGTTGATTTCTGATCTTTGAACAAAAGCACGATAAAGAATCGTTATCCTCTTCCTCATATTGATGATTTGCTCGATCAATTGAAGCATGTTGTTTATTTCACTAAGTTAGATTTAAGAAGTGGTTATTAACAAATTAGAATTTCTGAAAGTGATATTTGGAAAACTTCTTTTAAGACAAAATAAAGATTGTTTAAATGGGTAGTAATGTCTTTTGGGCTTTGAAATTCACTTGCAACATTTATGAAGGTGATGAATGATGTATTGCGACCATTCCTTGATAATTTTGTCATAGTCTACTTAGATTATATTTTGATCTTCTCTAAAACTCGTGAAGAGAATGTAAAACATGTAAACCTAAACCTAATTTACTAATTTCACCAATCTTAGAGTTTTTGTTGATTTATTATATGTCCATGTAATTTTGTGTTGCATAATAAAATAGACATGCTTGAAACATAATAATAATTACAAACCGATTTCAAAATACTTGTTTAATTATATTTATTTTTTATTTTAATATAAAAATGAAATTAGAAAATGTATTTTTTTTTAAGTAATATTTATGAATTTTAAAATAACTTAATCTTTTATTTATGAATCTAAGAATAAAAAATTAAATTAGAATAAATCAAGAAAATATTTATAAAATTGAGATCAAAATAATTTTTTATTAATGTGTGGGTAAAAAGTAAAATTTAATTAAAATAAAAAGAAAAAGAAAATAATCTAATTTATAATTGAGAGTTTTTTTTTTTAAACACTATATACATAGTTATTAATATAATACAATTTTAATAATGTCTTATGAATACTCTAGGTCTACAGTGTCTGCATAGCCGCTCACGCTTCAACCTTCCTACTACTGCTTTGATCCTGGCCACATGGCCCCTCCAGAGACCATGCCGAAGGTGGCCGCGCTCCTCGATCACGCCACAAAATTCTCTGCACTCATCAAATCTTTGAATCTGCCTCAACCAAGGCCTACAATCTCCAAATTTGTCAAAAAATGGGAAGGAATCTAGGAAGTTTCATTGCCGAGAAATGTCTTATTGGGCAATTCATGGGAAAAAATAAAAGGAAAATCTCTATCAGATTCTGCGATAGGGTTTTTATAACTTTCACTTCGAGACTAAGGAAGAAAAAGATCTGATCTTTAGGAACAGGCCATACTTCATGGATACCAGAGGGCTCTATGTAAAAAAATGGACACCAGGCTTTGATCCTGAACTCGACATCCCTAATGTTGTCCCAGTGTGGGTTCGTCTTCCACATCTTCCCCTTCACTGTTGGGGAGATGATTCAGTTAGAGCGATTGGGAATGCTGTTGGTAAGTTCATCGACAGAAGCGAGCCGAAGGAAAACATGCAAGCTTGTGCAAGAATATGCGTGGAGGTAGACTTGGGGGAAGGTCTTCCGGAGGCGATCAAGTTGAAGGTGGAAAACCGGACACACATCCAGCAATTGGACTACGAAAAACTCCCCTTCAAGTGAAAGGTATGCCACGAATACAGTCATTTTTCTAATAGATGCACAAAAGCAATAAAGGTCGAAAACACTGACCCTGAATCACAATGGGAAGTCATAAAAAGAAAAGGTCTACCCCAAATCCTAGAAATACTGGAGCTTTAGCAGCTCACCCATCCTCCCATTCTATTAGCCCTGGCACCCAACCCCACCTTGAACCCCCTCTGGACCCCATTCAAACCCCTAAACCCCCCCCCCACCTCTTCCAACCCCTGCACCGCTTTGGCCTCTTTGGAAAAGGAACCCCCCCAAATTTCCCTCTCCACCTCCCCCTTCAAATCTCTTCCAACCCCTTCACCGCTTTGGCCTCTTTGGAAGAGGAACCCCCCCAACTTTCCCTCTCCACCTCCCCCTTTGAATCTCTTCCACAACCTTCCCCTTCCAAATCATGCCCTCCCTCATCCTTAGCTGAACCATCATCTTCCTGAATAGTCACCAGAAATGAAACAAAGGAGTTGGGATCAGTCTTGGAAACCTTAACAAAAACTGGACCATAAAGAAATTATGCTAAACACCATAGGGATGAATCAACTAAGGAAGAAATTTCTCTAGGAACACATCAACCAATAGAGACCTTTATTGGAGGGCTAAATAACAAAGAATCAAACCAACAAGAAATAGAAGGGAAGACAAGGTCTCAGCCTGCATTCTTGAAATAATGAAAGCATTCACATGGAATTGTAGGGGATTAGGGCACCCCTCTAAAAATAACGCCCTAAGAGATCTCATTAAACAGGAAAAACCAGACATAATTATTCTCCAAGAAATCAAGAAAGGATAAAAATAAATGGGAAACATCATAAATAGAATTAGAAACTACATAGGCACAATAGTAGAGTCCATAGGTGCTTTGAGAGGAATAGAAACAATATGGAACCAAAACTCATGGAAGTAGCTGTCAATGTTAAAGGCCCAAGATTGGATAAAATTCAAGCTACAAAACATCCAAGAGGATGTAATGATAACAATTGATAACATATATGTTCCAAATCACTATAGAGATAAAGACGTTTTTTGGCGCACTTTACAATCTGACATGGAAGGAGAGGACAATAAAAATTTCATTATTGGGGGATGCAAAAGAGAAAATAGGGGGCACTTTTACTCCTGACCCTTCAAGAGATCATCTAGAGAACATCATAAGAGATCATGATTTGGTGGTAATCATCCCCAAAAATAGAAGTTTTACATGGAGCAACCGAAAACTTGGGCCAAGGAAAATCATGGAAAGACTAGACCGCTTCTTTGTTGTTGTCTCCCTCATCTCCCTCTTCTTTGTTGCAACCTCTTCCATTTTTCCTTGCTTGGCCTCAGACCACGACCCTGTCACCCTTATCCTCGGTGAACAATCAACTGTTGGGCCTCTTCCCTTCCAATACAACCCTTTATGGAGTGACTCCCCTGAGGCAAGATCCATTGTGGAAAGCAATTGGCATCAACATGTTGAGGGATATCCAATGCATATATGGGAGACTAAATTAAATCTTGTGCATAAAGCTCTCAAAGGCTGGGAAAAATATTATTATAGAGAACCGAAAATTGTTAAGAAGGACACGAAGATAAGGTTAGAAGAAGTACAAACAAATATAGATAACCAAAGGGTAACTAAAGAAAGGAAAGAGCAGGAAAAAGAACTATACTGGGCATTATATAACACAAATAGAAAGGAAAAAGAAAAATGGAGAATTAAATCAGGAATCTTTGGCTTCAGGCTGGGGATAAAAATACCTCCTTCTTTCACAAGAAGTCCATTGTTAGAATATCCAAAAACATCATCACAACCATATCCGATGATGAAGGCAACATGTACACTGAGAAAGCTGCAATAAAATCAACATCCCACCTCCATTATAAAAGCCTCCTAACAGAAAATATGAAGGCATAGGAGTACGTTGATATCTTGGTCCACACTCCTAAAATGATCACTGAGGAGATAAATACCTCCCTAACCAGGGACATTGAAGAAGATGAAATTATCAAGGAAATCTGGACCCTCCATCCTGACAAAGCACTGGGCCTGGAAGGATTCTCCATCACCTTCCATCAGACCTTCTGGGAAGTAATTAGAAAAGATCTCATCAAAATGATCTGATCGGCTCAAAGGAAAAAAATGATTGGGGGCTTCACAAACTCGACATTTCTAGCCCTCATCCCTAAAGAGTCCCGACCATCCACCTTCTCCAGATTTAGGCCAATATCCCTTTGCAACTCCTCATATAAAATAATCACCAAAGTCCTCGCCTCCCGCATCAAAGTTTACCTCCCCAATCTTATCTCTAAAAATCAAGGCGGGTTCATAGCAAATAGGCAAATCAATGACTCCATCTTGCTAGTCCAAGAAGCGATGCACTCCAACATGATGAGATCGGAGAAGGGATTTTTTTTGAAACTAGATCTTGCCAATGCCTTCAACAGAGTTAGGCACTCCTTCCTTTACTCTGTCCTAAGGAAAATGGGTTTTTGTGAAGAATTCACCTCTTTCATCCAGGCCTACATATCCAATCCTTGGATCTCCCCTCTAGGCAATGGAATACATGGACATTATTTTCAATCCACAATAGGCTTAAGACAAGGCTGCCCCTTATCCCCCTTCCTTTTCATTCTCATGGCAGAATCCTTCAGTCGGGAAATGAACTACAACCGCAAAGCAGGCTTAATTACATGTATCGAATTTAGCAATGGGGTCAAAAACATGAACCACTCTCAGTTTGTTGATGACACCTTATTGATGGGAGGAGCTACTTGCATAATAGCCAGGAGATTTAAAACACTTCTTGAAAAATTTATGCACTACTTAGGAGGTCAGATCAATTATCACAAAAGCTGTATTTACAGATGGAATGCAACTATGAATACCATGCATAGCATTGGCCAAATCTTCGAGGTCCCTTACAAATGGAGCTGGAACCATTTTAACTACCTAGGGATGGATGTCAGAAGTGGCCCTTTAAGAACAAAGGTATGGATCATCACCATAGATAAGATGAAAAATAAAGTCCAATAATGGGGAGCCTCTTGGCTCAATCTGGCTGGGTATGTGGTCCTCTTAAAGGTTGTCCTCTATGCTGTAATATTCCTAAATTTTCACATGATATTTGGAATATTAGATTTCTTAATAAAATTATTTAATTAAGTAAATGAAAGGGTAGAGGGACCCATAATCCTCAAATATGAATAAGATCCACTTTTTGATGTGTGAATGTGGATTAATTAAACATAGATCTACATAATGGAGTAGTGGAGCAGCTGCTAATGTGAAAGGAGTGGAGATCATGTCTCATTAATGAGATAGATCATGGAGGTTGAAGCAGTCAACTGAGATCATGGAGGGAATCTAATGTAAGATCATAGAGCATTCATGATGAAGTGATGGAGGAAGTAGTGCATTTAATGCACACATCATGGAGAGGGTGCACATTGCATGTAGACATGATGGAGGACTTGGAGAGACAACACTGTCAAAACATGGAGACTTATGTCCATATGCACATCACAGTTTAGAGGTGGGCCAAGGCATGGGAAGGCTCATAAACTATATAATGGAGATGAAGGAAACATAGAAGGAGGCTCTAGTTTATGATTTGATGGCATGTTTAGATCTGGAGTTGTCTTTTGACATTCCATGCACTCTTATGCTGTTTAGCTAAGTCTGTAGTGTCGTTTAGCACAGGGTGTTCCCGAGTAGGAATCCCACCCTTACCCATGGGGGACTTGTGTGCATATTCTGGGAAGGTATTCTGAGCTTCCATTTCATCATCATGCATTGGTGCCATAGTGTTCCTACTCTCTGCAGAACATCCATATTCAGAAATTGCGTTATTTCTGAAGATCAGTTTGGAGGAGGAGGTTGTCTTTAGTATTTCAGCTAGAGAATCGGTGAAGGATTATTCCTGTCACCTTGAGATTCAAGATCAGAATTCCCAGAGCTTAATTAAAGATCTGGCATCAGGCAAAATATTATTGACCTCCTATCAGCAGCATTCCCATCAAGGATTGCACAATCCATCATTGTAGATCTGGAGGAGGAAGGAAGTTTCTAACACTTCAGCTAGGAATCCTGTGAGGGATCATCCCCTCACCTTTCCATCTCCATTTCCATAATCCTGGAGCTTATTTTCTACATTTTACATCAGTCTTGAGTCTCTCCCTATTGTATAGCGCAATTTCTTCAATAGCTGCATATTCAGTTGCTGCCTTTTGTGGAGGAGGAAGAAGCGACAAGATCTCAAGCTTCTAGCTTGGAGATCTAAAGGAGGGATCAACCCTCAAATCTTAGATCTGGTTGTACATCATATTACAACCATAATATGATCATATCTAGCTTCAGATCTGCATAACCCAGCAGACCGGGGATCAAAGCCCAAGAGGGTAAATTTCCAATCTCATAGATCTTTAATTTCCTTTCTGGGTTATTTTGGGTTGCCATCATACAGCCCAGATTTTGAATCTTGGCATCATTAGAGCTCTTGAGCTCCCTAGATATGAATTTACATTTTCAACAACTATATGTGTATCATCAGCAAAAGGGACAGTGCAGTATTGCTTCCTGCAGCTCTCCAGTTACGCAGTGCTTGTTGTAGCATGCTTTTAGGGTCATTCTAGGCCATCTCTTTGGCTAGAGTACCTTTATTTTTGCACACTATTGTAACTGAATCATCTCCAATGAATAAAATGGCTCATGTATTATGTGTATATCTGTGTTGATCATATTTTTATATGTACATTTTATGTGTTACAAATATTGTGTTTGTGTATCAATGCATTATTCCATTTTGGGATATTACAGTGGTATCAGAGCATGATCTTTGGCTCAGCTTGTGGACATTATTGAAAACATAAGAAAAGAAGATAGTAGAGATCTACTATGGAGGGATTAAGTTTTGCCTCATCTTTCTTTAGAGCTATGAAGGATTTCTCCAAAGAGATCAATGAAACAAGAAGAGAAAGACAAAGAGAAGCCTCAAGAAGGTTTCAGGATGAAGAAGGTCCCAATACTTCTTATCAGCAGCAAAGAAGACCGAAGAAGCAAAGGGCTTCACATTATTCCACCAGATCCACTTTCTTTTATGAGAAAGAGGACTGGTCTGAATATGATTAAGGCTTGGGGCATGAGACCCTAAGCAAATATCTGTCTGAGTACAAGTCACAACCAAGGGCATTGAAGTAGAATCTCTCTCTCCAACAGTTTTTGCAACTCAAAGAAGAGAGGAGATCCAGAAGCAGCAACAGAAGAAAGAGGCATAGATTATTCTTGCCTACATTTGATGGATCTTCCACAAGCACCTTGAGGGTTTGGAGGGAAGAATTATTTACATTCTTTTTGAAATATCCTATGTTAGAAAGAGAGGTTGTGGAGTTTGCAGCACTACACCTAAAAGGTGACGCAAGAGATTGGTGGTTCAATCACTTGTCACATATGAAAGTGTCTGCTTATCAGATTTTATTCAAAGGCTGAAGAAGAGATATGGCAGAAAGAAACTAGATACATCTCACATAGTGACATCTCCCATCAAGAAGGAGATAGTGCATGAATATTCCAGAGAAGATGTCCTCATTATCACTTAGAAGGAGGAGCCTCTACCACCCCCATCAGTTGTAGATGTGCTTACATAAAGAGGAGGATCACTTGAAACTTTGCAAGATGGTCTTGAGTTATTGACATTTGGAGCCCCATGCATGATTGATGAGTTGCATGATGAGGAGGAGACATATACCAGCACTGGTACACTTGTAGAAGTGCAACCACCATTACTACAAGTAGTTGGAGGGACTATTGTTCCGGTTGGAGGAACTCTTGTGATCTTGCAAGAGGTTCCCACACATCAGTTGATCCAAGGTATGCAACCACTTTCATCTCATATTGTTTTAGTACCTCTTATTGAAACTTATGGGCACATGCCATCAGGGCTATTGCATGACCAAGGGTTATAAAAACATGTTGATTTGGAGCAGCATCATATCACTGCGCAGAGGGCCCTTGATCTAATCAAGGAAGGAAGGAAGAACCATCCAATTTTTTCATTGATGGACTACATTCAACCCTTTGAGTTGAAGTGTAGTGTTTCAGAATATGGGATGAGTATGATCTTATGTAAAATGGATGGCCTTGAGTTCAACATTGTGCCTTTCTTTGAGACAACATATGTTTTACCTTTTAGATCTACAACGCTGTAAATGAGAAACAATGAGAAGAAGAGGACCCATTCCTTATGGGAGCAATCAAATGGAAGCTTCATTCATGAAGAAATGGAGGAAAATATGATATATGGTAGACATCTTGAGATGAGCAATCTTTCCCCCTTTCAAGATGACTCTTTCTCAATGAGCATCTCACAGCTCAAAGAGAAACTTATACCTACAACAGATCTATAAACTTATTGGTTTTGGAGGGCCATTAATGAGAAGAAGATCTCATGGAGAGGTCTCATTGGAGGTACACTTCAACATATCATGGAGTGCAGAGTTCTTCATCAGTTTTGGGAGGATGGTATTCTACAAAGGGAGGATACTATGTTTATGCAGAACATAATTCATCATCCACATTGGGATGAGTGGGTGAGGATGATAAGCAAGGGGTTGCATGACCTCTTGCAGATATATGACATGGGCTAGTAAGAAGCTTGGTTATGCTGGTTTCTCTTGGGTGAGTTTGGTTACTACCCAAACGATCCTATTTCTTTGATCCATGCCTTGAATAACACTCATGTAATGAAGAATGAGGCATGGCTGCGCTGGCTGCTCTTGGGTGAGTATGGTTACCACCCAATAGCTCATATTTATTTGACTCATGCCTTGTGTATCAATGAAAAAATGAAGCAAAAGAAGGCATGTTCACTTTGGTTTTCCTTGAGAGAGTTTGGCCACCACATGACATCTCCTATGTCTATGTGTTTTGTATTGTGTAGAACTTGGCATGGTACTCTCATGATGTGTATTGATGGTGTTTGCTTTTATTAGGCTGATGTGACATTCCACATGCCTATCAGTATGTGTTTACTCCATGATGCACATGACGAGGTGAAGAGGCAGCATGATATATTATTGCTTTGGTTTCTTTTGGGAGAGTTTTGCTTGACCATCTTGCATAATGGAGATGGAGGATGGCAGCAAAAGGCCTTACTCATGTGGCTACTATTGGGAGAAAATGGTTTGACATTTTGGCCTACCCATATGTCTCTATTTCTTCTTTTGCACAATGTTTGAATGATGCTTGGATCCAACAAGGACAACATGGCTAAGGATGAGGGCATGTCGATGTTCAATGTAATTCATGAAGCATGGGATGAATAAATGCTTTGGGAGATGGGACTTTTCCTTTGTGAGAAGAACCACTTTATTTTATTTATCTCATGTGTTGATGATGATGTTGGACAACATATGGTTGTCACTTGGTACTTCTTGAAGAATGAGGGACATCTAACTACACAATTGGAGGTCACTCTATGCATTCTTGAGAGACAACTTTGGAACCAAACATGCATAACACATTGCGGCAGATGTGGAGGCCTTACTTATGTGGATGCCATTTGGAGGGGGATAAATGGCTTTTGCATCTCCTTTTGTAGTTGCTTGAGGACAAACAACGTTTTTCCGAGGAGGACTGTAATATTCCTAAATTTTCACATGATATTTGGAATATTAGAGTTCTTAATAAACTTATTTAATTAAGTAAATAGAAGGGTAGAGGGACCCATAATCCTCAAAGATGAATAAGATCCACTTTTTGATGTGTGAATGTGGATTAATTAAACATAGATCTACATAATGAAGTAGTGAAGCAACTACTAATGTGAAATGAGTGGAGATCATGTATCATTAATGAGATAGATCATGGAGGTTGAAGCAGTAAACTAAGATCATGGAGGGAATCTAATGTAAGATCATAGAGAATTCATGATGAAGTGCTGGAGGAAGTAGTGCATTTAATGCACACATGATGGATAGGGTGCACATTGCATGTAGACATGATGGAGGACGTGGAGAGACAACACAGTCAAACATGGAGACTTATGTCCACATGCACAATGCAGTTTAGAGGTGGGTCAAGGCATGGGAAGGATCATAAACTATATAATGGAGATGAAGGCAACACAGAAGGAGGCTTTAGCTTATGATTTGATGATATGTTTAGATCTGGAGTTTTATTTTGACATTCCATGCACTCTTATGCTGTTTAGCTAAGTCTGTAGTGTTGTTTAGCACAAGGTGTTCCTGAGCAAGAATCCCACCCTTACCCACTAGGGACTTGTGTGCCTACTCTGGGAAGGTATTTTGAGCTGCCATTTCATCATCAGGCATTGGTGCCATAGTGTTCCTACTCTCTACAAAACATCCATATTTAGAAATTGCGTTATTTCTGAAGATCAGTTTGGAGGAGAAGGTTGTCTTCAATATTTCAGGTGGAGAACCAATGAAGGATTATTCCTGTCACCTTGAGCTTCAAGATCAGCATTCCTGGAGCTTAATTATAGATCTAGCATCAGGCCAAATATTATTGACCTCCTATCAGCAGCAGTCTCATCAAGGATTACGCAGTCCATCAATGTAGATACGGAGGAGGAAGGAAGTTTCTAGCACTTCAGCTAGGAACCCTATGAGGGATCATCCCCTCACCTTTCCATAACAATTTCCATCAGCTTGGAGCTTATTTTTTTCATTTTACATCAGGCTTGAGTCTCTCCCTCTTGTATAACGCTGTTTCTTCAGTAGCTACATTTTGAGGAGGAGGAAGAAGAGACAAGATCTCAAGCTTCTAGCTTGGAGATATGAAGGAGGGATCAACCATCAAAGCTTAGAAATGGTTGTACATCATATTATAGCCATCATATGATCAGATCTAGCTTCAGATTTGCATAACCCAGTAGACGAGGGATCAAACCCCAGGAGGGTAAATTTCGAATCTTATAGATCTAGAATTTCCTTTTTGGGTTATCTTGGGTTGCCATCATAGAGCCCAGATCTTGATTCTTGGCATCATCAGAGCTCCTGAGCTCCATAGATATTCATTTCCATTTTCAGCAACTATATGTGTATCATCAACAAAAGGGACAACGTAGTATTTCTTCCTGCAACTCTTCAGTTACGCAGTGCTTGTTGTAGCATGCTTTCAGGGTCATTCTAGGCCATATCTTTGGCTAGAGTACCTTTATTTTTGCACACTTTTGTAACTGAATCATTTCCAATGAATAAAATGGCTCATCTATTCTATGTATATCTATGTTGATCATACTTTTATATGTACATTTTCTGTGTTACAAATATTGTGTTTGTGTATCAATTCATTATTCCATTTTGGGTATTACATATGCTCCGCCCCTTTACCACTTCTCTCTGCTCCAAGCCCCTATCAGTATTCAGAATAAAATGGAAGCAATTTTAAGACAATTCTTATGGAAAGGTGGAAAAAGTGAGAAAAATAAGTTCAACTTGGTAAAATGGAGGCAGGTAACAAACAAGTATGAAAATGGTGGCCTTGCTATTCACATCCCTAAACTGTTTAACTTTTCCTTCAGAGGAAAAATAGTGTGGCATTTAATTACAGGGAAAAAAATTTGGTGGAAGCAAGTGATGGAAAGGAAATATCTCTCCACTTCAAGGCAAAATATATTATATCAAATCATCCCCAACATGCCTTTCTCTCGTATTTTGGCTCTTTGCAAAAAATCCATCCCCTTTCTTCGTAAAAACACCTCCAAAGTTCCAAAAGGAGGCCGCAACATAAACATTTGGAATGAAAAAATAATGGGTAAGCCTCCTCTTTTAAACAACCCGAGAATTATGCACATGCAAATGCATCTTAGAGAGCTTGGGATTAACACCCTGGATCAAATTTCCAGGTAGGAAGAGAGTAATAGCAATTGGCTGGGTTGGATGTTTCCAAATTTGCGCCCCCACCTCCTCAATGAAAAAGATTATATGGAGGGAATGCTTCATGGAGCTTCCCCTCTTACAAAAGATAAATAAGATAGCTATAGATGGGACCCCTTTGGGTCTGCTAACACCATAAAATCAGGATACGAGGTTCTTCACAATGAGCACTTTCCTACTCCTTCGTGGGAAACCTAGAAGCAGGTTTGGAAATCTGAAGCTCTCCCTAAAATCAAAATCTTCATTTGGACCCCGGTAAAGGGAAATATTTTGACAACTGACAATCTGAAAAAAAAGAGACATTTAGGGACTCTCTAGATGTCCCCTATGCTCCATTTCCGAGGAGACAATACAACATCTCTTCATCGAATTATCATTTGCAAAAAAATACTGGAACTCCCTCTATGATCCCCTTCAAGTTTAGATGGTTGCTAACACCTTAGATTTGGATTTGGTTTCCAATTGGAAAAGGATATACCCCTGGGGGAAAAAAGGAAGAGTGTTTCCAAAAGAATCTGGGACACTCTACCATATGTTCTCCTCTGGAACATATGGCTCATGCAGAACAAAGTCACCTTCCAAGATCACAAACCCTGCATTAGGAAATTGCATAGCAAGACCTAGAGCCTGACTGTAGAGACCATCCTAGCCAAAAACAACAGTCAATTCAACATCACTGACTTGCAAGTCGAGGAAAGACTTCTCTTCGGAAGAGTGTTCGACATCCTCCCGAAGTGTAACAAACCTCTCGCTCTTCAACCTCTTCACAAAGATCAGTGGAAAATAAGTTTTAAAGAAATGGAGTTCATTGAATGGCTCAATGGGATCAAAAGACCCACATTCTTCTTTGACGGAGCTTCAATAGTCAAATCCTGTAATAACAGGAGTTGGAGGTAACATTGTGGATGAGCAGGGCAACAAAGAATCATATGCCTTAATGCAAGGCCTTCAAATTATTAAAATATTAAGGATAAAAAGGCTATGATTTGGGGACTCGACAATAGTTATCAACATGATGTTGAGCTCAACTTTGTTTCCCAACATCGCCCTCAACAAACTGATAATCAGGTTCCGTAATTTGAGTAAGGAAATCAAATATATTTCTTTCTATCACATCCTCAGGTCCAACAAAAAAATAGCTGACTCACTGGCCAACAAGGCATGCCACAGACCCCTTGGTCAACTCCTTTCCCAAGATAGTACCACCTACTCCCCTTTTCCATGAATTCTCCCCACTGCGTGATATTTGCCATCATGATCTTCTGTGCCTCCCAGATTTTGTTCTTGTAGGTTTGTCATGACCATTCCCTCCCCTATAATTATCTCGTGGACCTGTCCCACTGTGATTCCCACCCTTCCCTCAACCTTAGCCCGCCTTCCATTCCCTCATATCCTATTTATTCTGCTTCCCCTCCTTTGCAGATCACCATCCATTGTTGCGTGGTGCTCATTCGGCCTCTCAGTTTCTTTGAAGCTCTCTGTCCCTCGATCCCAGGGCTTCCAATCCTCACTATCTATCAATGCCCTCTCTGCCTCCTTGACCCCATACTTCCTCAAATGTGTTCTTTCCATTCCACTCTTCAGCCAATATGAGGAATGAGAACTGCTTCCACTGCTTTGACCTACAAGCGGAGATGGATTTGATAAAAGCACAATTGAAGATAATGCAGGACAAAATCCAAGAAGACACTAGCTTCCTCCAACACCAAGAATAATCCCTCACTGAGCAGCTGAGGGGAGCTAACAATCATTGCACACACATTGAAGAATCCATGGATATCCTGCGCTACATGGTGGACAAACGAACTGTCTAGATTTCAAGCTCCAACAATGTTCCCAATTCCAACCTGGAAAACAACCACGACACCACAAAAAATTCAAATGCTCGACAAGGCAACAAGAACTAGTCTCCAATCCTCCATCTATCACATCTAATATCATGTCTTTTAAATTTGTAGTTATGTTATTTCAGTTTGTTAGGATTTACAAAGAATCATATGTGCAACATAGTAGCAATAGTCAACATGCAGGAGGTTCGGTTTTTGCCACATCACCCCTCCTTGACACTCTACTTCACAACTCAGATGTAATGGGGATTTCGTTCCTCACTTTTTAGTAACCGAATTTGTTAATATATATACTATAATTTTAGTGTATTTTTGTAGCACTAACATATAAGTGTCACCTCAAAAAAATCAATTAATAAAAAACATAATATGATATAAAAACACATATGTATATGATTGTAGTATTTTTAATTTAAAATAGAGATATCTATTTGAATACAATAAGGATTGTAATTTGAAATTGGAAGATTCAAATTAACATTTGATATTAAAAGTTCTCATATATTGGTTTTACTGTGGGTGTTCAAAAAATAATGATTTTTTTTTTTGCAAATTAAAATTGAATTGATAAGCTCAAAAGAATGGAGAATAAATATATGAAATATTCATTTAACTTGACTTAAAATCAATAGGGTTAAAGAGCAACTTTGAAATCAAGGAAATTTAGTAAAATTTAATTTTTGATCTTAAAAAACAAAGCATGGATGAGAACATTTTGTTTGTATAGATAAAAACATCAATTGAAAGTGTTATAATAAAGTATGTAAGAGAAAAAAAAAATTAAAAGGAAATATTAAAAATTCTCAAAAGTGGTTCATTTTATCAAGGTGTTGTCTATAAGTGAGAATTTTTGAAAGGAAATCGGTTTATTTTCCAATTTAATTTGTCTAGAATCCGGAAAAGATTCATTGAAATCACAAGTTTGATGGGTGAAATATTCACAATCAAAGCGCCCCAAAGGTTTTTCAGGGTGTTGAATCCATATATGCAATAAAAAAAACTAGTTTAAACAAAACAAATCAAGATTTGAGCACAAATTTTTTTGTTGGATTCCGATCACAAATCCACTGGAAACTCCAAAAAGTATAACTTATAGACAACTCTTTTTATCAACTCTTTGTAGACAAGTTCTTCATCATCAATATGTATGAATATATTTCATACATGAAGTTCCACCATGTAATGAGGTATTCTAGAAAAAAAATGATTAGAAGACTAAATTTTAAGCCTTGAATATGGCAATATGAGATGGCAATACAAAATGAGTCTATAACATAGCTCAAACTATTGAGAAGCAAGGGACACTAAAATATCAATTATTAAGTCCAAGTTGTTGAATGCATGTTAAGACTTTGTAGGATAAGTAATTTCTTGGTAAGTGATGTTGTGTGTTGTATGTCTATGGTATGTGAACAAGTGAATGTCCAAGTAGCATTGCAAGGCATACTAAATAGGTTATTTATTAACCTATGTGTATCATACTAAGAGCATCTTATGCCACAGCTTGTAAAAAATCTGCTAGGGTAATGCCAAACCACTACAAATTCGAAGATGATATTGAATGATCATTAGCCCATTCCCTTCTATTTCTTGGTCACCTTTACACAAATTCATATGCAATGTGAGGTGCAAGATGTGAATTTTATTAGTTGACAAGAAAGGAATAGATTGGAGCTACTTAAAAGAGTTGTGCAAACCATTGTTTCTACCTTTCAACTTGGAAACACATATCACTTAAAAGTATTGATCAAAAAAGGTTGTGAGATGCTAACTATTGATATTGATATGTACTCTTACAAAAAATTGTTGCTCAGACATCTAGATGGCATTACAAAGATAGTGCTGTCTCAATTGAATTTCAAAGATAATGTTGTTTCTTATGTGTGTTGTGAGAGGAGTTATGTGAGCTTTAAAATTGAGGACAATTTGTGTGTGGAATGCCTTTTAATACTTAGATTTCCAATTGACTAGGTGCAAAAAGATTCCCATGAAACAAATAAAGGAAACTAATATTTATGGAGCTTTATGCAAGTGTTTAATGCAATAAACCAATGTTATAGGTATCATAACACATAGTTAATGGGAAATGCAATAAATAAATGAGTAACAAAAACTAAATAGCAATTTTAAAGATATAATTTTAAAGATTATTTTGCAATCATATTTTAAGTGTCACATGAGATACTAATCATTGTATGTTTGAACATGTGTTTCCTCCTTGAAAATCAAAAGTTCCAATTAGAATAAGCTATCTATACCTATATAGCTTAAATAATGAAAATCCCTCTAAACATATCTACATGGAAATTTTCTTAAAAGTTGTTTTGAGCTCCATGATATCTCAAGATATAGATTGAAAGTGAAATTATATACCACACATTCTAATTGCGTAAATTGATGTAAAGGAAAAGGAAATACATTTAATAGGTGGAAAATAACAATGTCTATCTCTATTGAGCATGATTTTTAGCATTTGGGTGGAAAAAATAATATGAGAGGTTGTTAAATATTTTATTTATGATTTACTCATATTCTCCCAAATTCTCGAGAATATAAGAGAAGGGACATATTGAGTATGTATGTATTTTCTTATGCCTATCGGGAGAAGGGAATCATGGGTCAAAAAAAGGTAGAAGTTCCTTCACTAAATACCTAACATATTGATGGCATACATGCACTTTTCTTATTCTAATTCATTTGGGCGTCAATAAAAAATTATATCATAGGAATGAAGAAGAGCCTAGACTATCTAATCCCAAAAACCTAAATCTTGGACCGTAATTCATGCATATTGGTTATGATGATTCATTTTGGCATCAAGGAAGGAGTCTATCAAAGGAATGGAGAAGAGCCCGATCCACCCCATCCTAAAGCCCTAAATCTTGGACCTTACTTCTCTAACTACCTTTAGTTGCAACGTTGATTCTTTTCCCTCTAAAATTAATTCCTCTTCCCACTAAAGAAGAATCTATTAGCCACCCCCAACACTCTAGTATAAGAAGCAAAATGTAGCAAAATTCAAATATATCTGTAATTGCGTAAATATATCATAATTTCACTAAATGATCAAGATTTTCTAGTTTTTGAGCTTAATATTATGAACTTTCTAAGGCCCCCCTTTTTCCTGTATTTTAATTTGGAATTGAATAGATTAAAGTGTGTTATTGATATATAAACCTAATGTTGTCCAAAGTAATAGAGCTTCCAATGCATCCAAATAAAATAATTAAAAGATATATTCATCATGATCCTTTAATCGAATCATCATGAAAGTTGTAATTGGCTTAGAAGTATATACATCTCTTTTCCCTTTTTTTTTTTAACAGTGTCGAGTGCTAGTTTGTATTCCAAAAAAGAGAAGGAAAAGTTCCTTTTTTACATGCTAGAGTTCTTGAGGAGCAACAGAGAAAGTAGCTACAAAAAAATGCTACACCTTCTTTGCTTCTGCTGTTTAGAAAGTACTGAAATATAGCTAATGCGTAGATTTGGACAAACTGAGAAAGAAGAAAGACAAACTTAAATGACATGCTAAGATGAGAGGATGGGACCAGTCGATGCTTATTGGGCGCCCAGTCGAGGCATCCATGTTATCCTCATTGCCAGCATTTCTCCATTTTTGGAACTGGAGCTTGGAGCTGAGCGTTTCTCAAGTATGTATTTGAGAATTTGGACTGATTCTTCAACATGAGCACATCGATTGGAGAGTTCATTGTACTACTGCTGTAGAGAATTAACTCTGTGAAGGAATACTTTCACATCTGCTTGCTTCTTTTCGCCAAGGATCTTCACATCTGCTTGCTGCTTTTCATCAATTATTTTTTGATGATCACGGATCTGCTCCAATTTTGCCTGTAGATCCACACAGTGAAAGTAGTCCTTGCTGCGAGCCATACTGAATGATGGGAGAGAAGAAAAGAAATGAAAACATAAGGAGAATACAGGACGAGGGGAAGGAGAAAACGTAGTGCAGGAGGCCAGCGAATAGAGGGGAGGGAATAGCGGATAGCGCTGCAGAGAAAACTACAACAAATAACGCAACATAGAAAACAGTGTGGGGGTGCTTGAAGACAAGGAAGGCAGGGGAATAAATAACGCAACACGATGAAGGGGAGACAGCATGGAGGGAGACCTGAGGGGATAAGATCACATGAAGGAGGAGGGAGGGGGTACAAAGGGGTCTGCAGGGTTTAGAAATTTCAGAGGGGAGGATCCAAGGATATCTAAAGGCCACCTGATTCGTGATCATGGCAGGGGCATAAGATATGAATCATCATTTCATAAGATTTTCCCAGAGGTTCAGGCACAAGCCTAATTAGTAAGAGAGTCTGTGATCTTGTTGTTACTTCAGAGGATGTGGTAGAAGGCAATTCCTTCCATGCCTTTTGAAATGCTGCGACATATGTTGACTATTTGATGGAGATCTATGTTTATTACCGGGAGATCATGGTTCATCATATTGATGATGATAAAGGAGTCTCCAAAAACCAATGCATTTGATATGTTGTGTTTTTATAACTGATGAATGCCTTGGAGGAGGGCGTATGCTTCTGCTTTGTTCTTGGAGAGAGAGCCAATACCCCATTCAAATGAGAGAAGTCTTTTTCCATTTTCATTTTTGATGATGCCTCCAGCTCCTGCAATGCCAAGATTCGATTTTGAAGCACCGTCAAAGAAGAGAGTGGGTCTTGCACAACTGCCCAACCATTCTGCAAAGTCCTTGTCTTTGAGGCGAATCTTCCAGCTTGAGGCATTTCTCAGAGGTTGAGTAGTTGGGGGCTTGTGAAAGCCAGAGCTGTCTAGCAGATTGCCAAGGAAGTTCCTTTCTTCCACTTGAAGTTCACTAATGTCGATTTTGATGTTGTTTTTGGAAGCTATTTTTTCAAGAGTGAGGCTCCAAGCTTTTGTACAAACCTTCCTACAAGAGGGCTCTTTGTCATTGAAGATATTTCTATTTCTAGAGAGCCAAATGTTCCATATGAGCACGTAAGGCAAGGTGTCCCAGACCCTTCTTTCCAGATTGCTTTTCTTTCCCTCCCCCCCCATGGATAATTGCTCCTCCAAGTTTTAATCACTTCCGAAATGGTACTATTATGCTGCCAGTGAGGCTGATAAGAAGGGGTTAGATCAGTCCAACAACGAGCAGAAAATGGGCACATGATGAAGAGATGATGTGTTGTCTATTCGGCCCCTTGGCAGTTCGAGCATCTGGATGGACCATGCACCCCCCTTTTTAAAATATTTTCCGATGTGAGGATTTTTCCTTTGAGCAGCGTCCATGTAAAGATACTAATCTTGGGGATGGCTTCCGACTTCCACACCATTTTCCAAATTGGCCAAGTAGGCGAGGGGTAGTAATCACTGCAGAGTTGTCTATAAGCAGCTTTAATGGAGTAAGCAGAACTAGAGGGATCCCAACGAAAGTTGTCCATGCTGTCTTTTCTCAAGGGAGCAGCACCATGAAGAAAAATTTTAAGGTTGGAGAGATCAACTTCCAAGTGAGCAGGGACAGTGGGACAAAGCCATCCAACCCAATTTTGGGAATGATCATCCCATTTAGAAAAATGACTTAAGAGGTTTAGGCCCAGATTTTGAAAATGGGAGAGAATGCGATGGGTGCCAGGTCTGTCCAAGAGAGGTTTTTGTCCCATGATTTTTTCTTTCCCAATATTGATACTGTTACCCCCAATTGGGACTTCAGAGAGATTCTGAGCTAAAAAATGAATGGTTTTCTTGCAGAGTGCCTAGATTTTAGAGTAAGGTCTGTTTGGAATGTCTTGGTCCAAAATATGTTGACAGGGAGAGTTGAGATACTTGGATTCCAAAACTCTTTTCCACCATGCTTGTTGCCCACTGATTAACCTCCACACGATATTCCCACCAAAAGCATTGTTCAGAAGCTTGGGTGAGTGAATTCCAATTCCTCCATGTTCATAATCTTGAGTGACATGCCTCCACTTAACGAGATTGTATTTTTTCTTCTCATTTTTTCCACCCTGCCAGAGAAAGTGCCTTAGGATTGCTTCAAATTTATGATGGATGCTAGCAGGGGCTTGAAGGAGAGTGAATTGGTACAGGGGCAGATTTAAGAAGGACAATGTGCCCTGCAAGGTTTAACCAAGAGGAGCCCCACTGCTGAACTTTTCTCTTCATTTTTTCTATGGTAATGTTCTAGAATTGAGACTTTAAGGGGCCAACACTGACAGACATGCCCAAGTAAGTGAAGTGATCCCAATTCAGTTTGTATGGGACTCCAAATATTTGTGCTATGTTGTGGATGGTTTGGCTGGTAGCATTCCAACCATAAATGCAACTTTTTTGAAAATTGATCAGACCTCCAGAGTAAAGCATGAATTTGTCCATGATGGTTTTAAACCTTTGAGAAATTATGCTGGTTTCTCCACCCATCAAGAGAGTATCATCAACAAATTGCGAATGGTTCATATTTTTGACCCCGTTGCCAAATTTGTTACCAATGATAAGGCCTACTCGACGCATATGATCCAAGGCCCTATTGAAGGATTCAACCATGAGGATAAAAAGGTAGGGAGAGAGTGGGCAACCCTGTCTGAGGCCACGAGAAGACTGAAAGGAGGGTGTTGGCCTGCCACTAATAAGAGGAGAGATCCAAGGATTTGAGATACAAGAATTGATGAGGGCGATGAAATTGGAGTCGAAGCCCATTTTCTGAAGGACAGAAAGAAGAAAGGAGTGTCTGACCCTATCAAAGGCATTGGCTAAGTCGAGCTTGAGGATAAAACCTTTCTCTTTGCGAGTGATACTAGAATGGATAGCTTCTTGGACAAGGAGGATCGAGTCAGAAATTTGTCATTGGGAGATAAAGCCACCTTGATTTTCCAAGATGAGGTTGTGGAGGAAGGGCTTGAGGCTCATGGCAAGGATTTTGGTGATGAGTTTGTAATAGGAATTGCAGAGGGAGATTGGTCTAAATCTAGAGAAAGAGGAGGGGCAGTGTTATTTGGGGATAAGAGTGAGGAAAGTAGAATTGGTATAGCCCCCAATTTTCTTCTTCCTTTGAACCCATTGTATCATTTTGACCAAATCCTTTTTAATTAGGTCCCAATGATTCCTGTAGAAACTAATAGAGAAATCATCTGGACCAGGTGCTTTTTCAGGGTGCAAGGACCAAATTGCACACTGAATTTTTGCCTCATATATCTCTTTATTGAAAGTGTTGTTCATCTCCTCTGTGCTCATATTTGGTAGATATTGTAAGAGATCAAAATAGTCTTTCAACACTTTTTTACTTTTTTTTTTTTTTCCAGTTAGAAGATATCTATAATGCATGGTGGCAGCAACTTTGATTAACTCTTGATCTGTCTGGATTTTACCTTCCGTGTCGATGATGGAGGAGATGTTGTTCCTAGAATTGCGAACATTAGTTTGTTTGTGGAAAAAAGAGGTGTTCTTGTCACCTGCTTGAAGCCACAAATTTCTGGATTTGATTCTCCATTTATCCTCTTCTTTCCTATTGATTATGTATAGCTGCTAGTAAAGATATTTTTCATGTTTGGAGCTATCTTGGTTGGGCCCTTGAGAATCGATGTTGCTATGGACAACGTCCAACTTAGTTTTAATTTCTAATTTGATATTTTCTGGTTCCTTGTAATGCTGCTTGGCCCAATCCTTTAAGGCCATTTTGTTTTTCTTTAATTTGGTTTCCAAAATGAAGGAAGGGGATCCTTCAACGTGCTGCAACCAAGTATTGTGAACCAATTGCTTTGCTTCCGGGATATTGTTCCATAGAGGGATGTATTTGAAGGGGATGGGGTCGAGAGAGTAATGATCGCCAAGAGAGAGGGTGATGGGGTAGTGATCAGAGGTAGATAAGGAGAGAACCTTGGAGGAGGAGACAGAGTAATAAGAGAGGAGAGGGACAACAACTATAAATCTATCCAAATGCTCCATGACGTTTCCTTTTCCAATCCTTCTATTGCTCCAAGTATATCTGCAACTTTTTGGTGCAATATCGACCAAATCGTGATCTTGCATGATGATTTCTAGCTGATCTCTAAAGGGATCAGGATTAAAACAACCTCCCCTTTTTTTCATTTGCATGGGGGATTAAGTTGATATCACCTCCCATGAAAATGTTGCTGTTGCCTTCATTATCTATGTCTGCTTTAAGAGTGTTCCAGTAGAGCTCTTTGTCCCTATAATGGTTGGGCCCGTACACATTGTATATGATGATTTCCTTGTGCTCTTTAGTGTTCTGTAGCACCACTTTGATCCAGTTCTGTGTTTTTGTTGAGTTCTTTTGATTCCAAGTGCTGTGGTTCCAAAAGGTGGCCAACCCACCTGAGGCACCCCTAGATTCAATTTGGGTACCCGCATTATGCTTCATTCTATCTAATATTGATTCCATCTCAAGATCTCCTTGCTTAGTTTCCTACAGAAGAATAATGCCCGGATTTTCCAGATTTAGTAGATCTCTTAGGGCTGATATTTTGGAGGGGTGCCCTAAACCCTTGCAGTTCCATGAAAGTACTTTCATCATTTCAGAAAAGCAGAGCGAGAACCTGCCTTCCCTCCTTGCTCCTTTTGTCCCGAGTCTTTGCTATTTTGCCCCAAGATATAGGTTTCAATGGGGTTTTGAGTTCCAAGGGCTATGTCCTTTTGGGCAGTTTCGTCTCGATGTTGCTTTGAAGATTTCCTTCCAGGACTTGGTTTCTTTGTGTTTTCCAGAGTTGCACCATGCTCTTTCACAGAGTTCCTTGTGATTCAGGCTAAGGAGGGATCAGAAGAGAAGGAAGGGGGATCAGGATTTATGGGGGAGGGGCGAGGTGAGGCAAGCTGGGTGGGAGTAGATAAAAGGGGAGGGTCATCTTCGATGGGGGAAAGGGAGGAGAAAGGATTAGAGGAGTCTAAAGAGGCATTGGAGGGAGGTATAGGGGGATCATCAAGTTGATGGGAAGATTCTGGGAGCTGAGAAGAGGAGGAGGAGGGGGGATTAGATTTGGGAGGGGGCGCAATGAAGGTGTTGCTCTTGGGATTAGAAGAGATATATATATACATATTTTTTTACAGTTTCCCATTGCGAGTCTAACTCCGGACTTTCAATAATAATAATTTTAGAGCATTTATTAGAAAAATGGCCATATTCGTGACATACCTTGCATATAAAAGAGATTTACTCGTAGTCGAGCTGCTGGATGTGCGTCCATTCATCAACTTTTAGCTTGATTTCCTCGGGGAGGCCTTTACCTAGATCCACCTCGACACAGATCCTGGCACAGGCTTGCATATTGTCTTTTGGCTCACTCCAATCTATGAACTTGCCTACAACGTTTCCAATAGCATAAACAGAGTCATCTCCCCAGCAGTGCAAGGGAAGATGAGGAAGACGCACTCAAACAGGGACGGTGTTTGGTACATCAAGTTTAGGGTCAAAATCCGGCGTCCATTTGTTGAGATACAGGCCTATGGTGTCCATAAAATATGGTTCGTTCCTGAAGATCAGATCCTTGTCCTCCTTTGTTTCAAAATGAAAAGTGAAGTAGCCTCTATCACAGAACCAAATAGATATTTTGCCATTGATTTTGTCTGACCAGTTGCGCTCAACCCATTTTTGAACAGTCTTCGGAGAGGGCCATAGTCCGGTAAATTGACTGATGAGACACTTCTCGGCTAGAGAAAGGGCGACCATGCGCGGAATAAAAGGAGGAAGAGCGAACTCTTGTATGCCATCAAGATTCTTTACAAATTTAGAGATCGTTGACCTGGGGCAAGAAGGAGCTAAGGAGTTGATCAGGGTAGAAAAGGCCTGGGCCTGGTCCAGAGGAGAAGCCACCTCCGGGGTGGACTCTAGAGGGGCCATGCAAGGGTGAGCAGGTGGATATCGACAGTTAGGGCACTGCAGCAGCAGAGCGTAGGTTAGCAGCACGGGTAAGCAACGAAAAAATATCCATCTCTTTTCTCAATCTAGAAAAACTATTTCATTATTTCATTCTTACATTTCACTGAATTCAATGTTATGTTTACATTATTACAAGGTTCTTAGAAAATGTTCTGTGTATTCTTTTATTTTCTTCACATGGAAAATACCTTTATATTCCATATGAGGAATATACATGTTTCGTTCCTCAAGGGACTATTCATTCTCAACAACAAGGCTTGAAGCCATTACATCAAAGCTCATTATGTCACTTGCAAGAATTGAAGTTGGGTGGGGAGGATCCCAATCATTCCTCCCAACGACCCAAGATAAACCTAATCGACTAATGTTTTGTATATTATATTTCTTATAATGCATTAATGTAAACATAAAGTTCTTAAACTCCTTCCTACAATGCATTGATGGCAACAATGTTTTTATATTATCATTTTTTGCATGCATTAGTTTAAGCATCAATTTCTTAAACTCCTTCTTATAATGCATTTGTTTATGTCTTTCCTTCATGTTATATTCTATACATAAGCACAATATCTAACATAATGATGTATAATGATATTGAAGAGAAGGTCGATGCAATAATGGGTTAGGCAATATAGAGAAAATGAATTACCTGTACAAATGGAAGAATGGAGAAAATGAGATTGCAAGCAACAATGATTGAGAAGAGAAAATCACTCTTTGCATATGACTCTAGAAAAAATGAGAGACCAAAGAATTTAAAATGTCCAAAGAAAAAGGGTGCAACTAATAAAATTCGACAAAGAACTATGAAAGTCTTATTGGTAAACATTGAACATGTTGCTCATAGAAATAGAAAAATATTATCAAACAAAGAAAAACTTTAAACCATAATGAGAAGCAATAAATAACAAGTGATTGCATGTAAAAAAATTAGTAGAAGGATTGAACAATTTGTTCACATTCAAGTGTGTCATGGTGGAAGAGCATTATGTTGGCATTCATGTTGTAAAAGTTGATACATCTAGAATGTGCATGATATCAAAAAAATAATGGTCCCCTCAAATATTTGTAGGTATGCATTATATAAGCCTAGGAGTGGAGCCTTGATTCCTTTCATATCTATCATGGGTATAAGAGATGTTCATAGCACATGTCGGTTACCAACAATTGAAATCAATATACATTTGTTTTAACTTTAATTCATTTAATACCAAAAAGGATAAAATTCATTTACATACAAATATTTTCGCAAATTTTACACTTTAAAACAATTTACATATTAATCCTTACTTATCCCTGTTAAATTTAAAATTAAAATAAATCTATAATTTCTGAATTTAGGCTTCTGATTCATATTATGATGTTGAGATATCTTTAGATAAAAATTGAATTGTTATTTTTGACTCAATCTAAATCAATTATTTTACTTAAGTCCAATTTAACATTCTAATGATTCATTTTCAAAAATAGTTGTTTTATCATATCTGTCTCTATATAGATCTCTCTATTTAATCTAGTCCCATGATTTAATTTTCCATCTTGTCCCTCTCTATTTAATTTAGTGCCATGATTTAATTCTCCATCTTGTCCTAAGGATGAACCATGTGGATGGTTCTAAACACGTCAACAAAAATTTTTCTATGTGATTTTTATTGAAAGAGAGCTCAACATCATAAATCTATAATATTATTTTTAATTTTAAATATTAAAAATTAATTTTATTAGATCTAGAAGCACTCTCCAATATTATAGAGACTTCATAGTAATTATAAATGTAGGTAAACATTTAAATATTAATGCAATTAAAATAATAATAAAAATAATACAACAAAGACAATTGTTTTGATTAAAAAATCATAATTTGCATATCACATTATTAAAAATTAGTAATAATTCATATTGTAACCATGATATAGAAGAACAAACACAAAAAATCATAATATGCATATCACATTATAAAAAAGTGATATACAAGCGCAAGCATGAAGCCCTTCGCGAGCCACAAATGCAACCAGGCATTTTCCGTTTGCAGAGACTGGTGCACCCACGAGACCTGTGAAGACGACAACACACCTTCAGAACATGGATTTCCCAATGTAGAATTTCGATGCAGATGGAATGCAAGAATGATTGATGAACCCTGGAATAAAATATACTCCACATAAAAACTTGGCCTCTAGTTGCTCGTTTTTGTTTGGATACTGCTCACTTGTTGCATAAAATCTCACAAATTCAGCTAATTTGAGCTCCCAGTTAGGGTATTCCTCCTGTACTTTGGTAGCACTTTTTTCTGATTTTCTTTGTTGGTATTGGTCAAGCCAATACAAATGTATGTCAGGGGGCCGACCTAGAATGACAGAAAAGAGACCATATTCATTTTTGTGAAATTGGGGATCGTTTAGTTAGAAATAATTAATTCCTACTTGTCTATGGTTGTAATTCTCCATTTGAAGAGTTTGTTCCTACATAATAGGAAATAGCTAGAATATAGTTTCTCCTAGTTTAGTGTGTGGTTGAGAGAATCTCTCAACCACATTATTGTACGTCCAAGATAGCATTCCTATCTTGAGACTATTGCTTGTATAAATATGTGTGTAATTTCCTTGATTCATAATATAGAATTTATACAGAGTGTGCAGTGTGCTATTTTATCTTGGTATTGGAGCTTCAGAGCTCGTAAGGGCCTCTGGCCCTTCCTGGGCATAGAGAAATAAATTACTGCGTTTGTATAGCTTTATTAAATTTTTGTTTGTCCATCTAGTGCTGGAGAGTTGTTGTTGAGTGAATAAGAAATCTAAGAGTCCGCGAGCTATGTATCGATCTTCCTGCTGGATCGCAATTGTTTCCTGAGGAACCAACACTGTTTTAAGGGTTGCGCCATATCGTGTCTTGGTGGTGCCTTCGTGACAGAAGCTGAACAGTTGATTTTCTGTAGAGGCTGCTTTACTGTTTTATTTAAAAAGGGGGAGTGATATTGGAAATGACGGTGGTCACCGTGGAGGAGGCCCAGGCGGCAACGGAAGCAGCGTAGGCGGAGCTGCGGAGTGCTGAGGCTTGAGTATCCTGGAGTGGTTGCCTGCATCTACGAGAGGTTCAGCGGGCAATCCAGTTACTAGATGCTGGGAGGACCTGGCGGTGCTTGAAGGAGTTGCAATCAACTTCTACAGGGAAATTGAGAATGGCGGTGGAGCCTCTCATGGCGAAGGCGGCCTGATCTTTGGGCATTCGAATCCAGTGTGATATTTTATCTGAATATGTGGCGTGCAGTCTATACTGCGCAATGTTATCTTATCATTTCAAATGGTTACTTTGTTGTGACGCCGAAGAGAAAGTGGAATATCAAAGCAGGCAAAATGGGCGTTTAGAGCGATTCCCAAGCGTGTTTAAGACATCGATCCGGTTTTCATCCTCTCTCCAGGTGACCGTCCAAAGGTCAAATACTGCGACTACACTCTCGATCAAATATGGCGGCCTTCTCCAATCCACAGATCGAATCCGTCTGAAGAGATGGATGTTGAGAACATTCGCCCTCGCCATCCCATGATTGCAGGAATTCTCTTATGATGTTACCATGGGGCTGACCGCGAACACACACTCCTTCGGCCCTCCTGGTTTCATAAGGTCAAGCGATCGAATCCTGGGGCAGATCCGCAAGACAGAGATCCTTACAATTGATGGCGCAAGGGCTGGAATAGTGTCAGGCGTGCTGGAGAATGGTCGGAATCCATAATGCAATGGACCAAAACTGAAAAAATTTTGCCCGCAGGGTGAAGAACGACGGAAAAACGATGTGCAGTTCCCGTCCCTCAAGGTTTGGGTACGATCTTCTCAGTTACGAGCTCAATTTCAACTAGGGGTCTCGGCAAATTGAGGATTATGAGTACCAGGGTATGCCTTTGACTGCCGTGAAACCAGGGGAGTCTCAGGGCAACCTTGAATGAAAGCTGAAAACCCCTAGAGCGTGCCCTGTAGAAAAGTAATTATTGAGGTCGGCGGCCTTTTTTGTGGATTCGAGATTGAAACGCCCGTGTATGAATAGTTTTATGGGTTCACTGCTCTTTGTATCACTACAAATATTGGCGCTGGTGGAAGCGGTGTACGGGGCGGAGATATGGAGGTCGTTGTCAATGGAGGAGAGGCAGAAGAAAATGGTGAGTATCATCTGGTGAAGGTTGTTCAATTAATGGAGGTTGTGCTTTGTTCATATATGAAGATGAACTCCTTGGAATCAAGAACGCAGAAAGTGTGGCTATATCATTAAAAATGGCTCGGGCGTTGGAGCTACTCCCCTTGTTGCATCTCATTCTATATACACAAAAGGGAGAAGTTTATTCTACTATCCAAATTTTTAATTCTCTGATGATGTTTTAAATTTGTAATGTACTGATTAACTGTCATGTCAATGAAATTGGTTGTAATTTAAGTGACATTAGTATGACCAACTATTGTCACAATTCTGAGTGTGTGTTGGAACTGGTCATTCCAACACTAAGCAAATTTGTAGGGAATGATGAACACATGACAGTGAAAACGATATCAATTGGAGCTACATCAGAGATTGGAGGATGATCGAGATCGTGTTGCAGATTGTCAACGAGCATGAGGCAGTATGCTTGAAAACAGTGACTAGCCTTGATACTGTAGGGGAAGTCGCATTATGTTGCCAGGGGAGTGGATACTGAAACGCAACGGAGGATTGGACCGTGGAGTCCTGGATTAATGTTCTTGAAGGGAAAATTGTGTTCTCTTCGTGTGGCTGTGAGTGCCTATGTTCCGTTTCTTTATCAGTGGACCCCTCACAGGTATCATTGGAATGGTTACTGGTATGTTTGGGAAATAATCATCTTTGGGCAAAGAGGGAACTAAATTTGAAGAGTTTATGTTGTATTTTATTGGAATCATGTTTTAATATTATTGAGCCTTATTGAGCCTAGCTAACTCAATGTAGGCAAAGTTATTTTGTTAGAATTTGCAACTCTAACGAATGACAGGTGAAACGTGGAGTTCCAAGAAGTTATTTGAACAGACAAAGATGCCCAAGATGTGAACAATGAACAGATGAGGTAAAGGAGCAGCAACAACGTTTATGGTGGACAACAAAATAGATGTTTGTTTGAGTTAGTGTGGTTTGTGGAATAGACTCCCTAGCATGTTATAAGCAAGTCCAGGTGTTGTAATGGTCATTGTATGTACCCAGAAACTCCAAAATGTTGAAGTATGAAATGTAAGCCTTTTAAAGGCATTTGAAAGTTCGTGGTGATCTTAAAACCACTTTGTAGAGCCTTTGTGGCTGGTTGCCTTTGTGGCTAGAGGAGCCTTTGTGGCCGCATGTACACGAGTGGCCGCATGTACATGAGAGCTTTGTTCTCAGCAGAGCTTTGTGCTCAATCGAGTAGGTGGACTGCAGTAACACCTGGCTCAGTGTCAGATGATTCATTAATCTCTGAGAAGAAGGGGGTTGGCGCACTTTCTTAGCTGACAGTCGTGCTGAGAAGCGTAATTGGCGCAACTGTTCAGTACATACTCGTGCCAGCGCGCCAAATCACGGGAATGGCGCGGAAGCGCACGATAAACTCGCGCCAGGATTTTTATTCTGGGCGCGGATTTTTTATTCAGGAAGACGCCAACTCAACTTCATGGGGATCCGCGGGAAGCCTCATCTTCGTTTGACGATTTGCGAGAGGAGCAGATCGAAGAAGTTGCGGATCTATCCGGGAGAGGCAGATTGGAAGATCCGCGGGAAGCCTCAACTTCGCTGGACGATTTGCGAGAGGAGCAGATCGGAGAAGTTGCGGATCTGTCCAAGAGAGGCAGATTGTGTTTTTTGGAGGTTCTGCACATGCAATTCGCCTGATGGTGGTGGATTTGTAGGTACATATATGCAGTGATAACGGTCGACAGAATCATGTATGCGAAGGACATCCTACAGGACTAGCGGTTGCAGCGGTTGGTACCCATGCATTCCGGTGGATGGTTGCTCTTTTATATGGACGTCGACATATTCTTTGTTATGTTTGACCACAACTAGACTTTGTGAATCACTATCATGACAAGTAGTCATTAAGGGGGGGAGTTAGAAATAATTAATTCCTACTTGTCTATGGTTGTAATTCTCCATTTGAGGAGTTTGTTCCTACATAATAGGAAATAGCTAGAATATAGTTTCTCCTAGTTTAGTGTGTAGTTGAGAGAATCTCTCAACCACATTACTGTACGTCCAAGATAGCATTCCTATCTTGAGACTATTGCTTGTATAAATATGTGTGTAATTTCCTTGATTCATAATATAGAATTTATACAGAGTGTGCAGTGTGCTATTTTATCTGAACCCTGGAATAAAATATACTCCACATAAAAACTTGGCCTCTAGTTGCTCGTTTTTGTTTGGATACTGCTCACTTGTTGCATAAAATCTCACAAATTTAGCTAATTTGAGCTCCCAGTTAGGGTATTCCTCCTGTACTTTGGTAGCACTTTTTTTCTGATTTTCTTTGTTGGTATTGGTCAAGCCAATACAAATGTATGTTAGGGGCCGACCTAGAATGACAGAAAAGAGACCATATTCATTTTTGTGAAATTGGGGATCGTTTAGCCTCAACCAAGAGTTTATGATGTAATTCTTGCACTTCAATGTCAGAAAGGTAATCAAATTGATGCATCCCTAAATTGATATGGTCCAAAGCCTCTCCTCCTTCCATGGTGTCCACAACAGGATTACAGGACAGAACCAGATCTCCTGCCATGCAACCCTGTGTAATAAACAATCCCCTATCCAAACAAGATTCATCTGATACCTTGATTTCTATGGGACCTACAAAACCAGAGTTGCATTGCTCCATTTTCATTCTCGGCGTAGAAAGAAACCGCTTGACTTGTTGGTGGAATTTCAGAATATAAAGATCCATGCATCTCTCCATACAACTAGGACAACAATATTTATCAAGATCCCCATCTTTGTCAAATACCAATATCCAAACTAGGTAGGCTTTTTCATAATTCTCTGTAACTTCAAGCAACAGGGTCTTGGTGATCTGGTAACGGGCATCTCCATTCCTCTGTAGGAACAGGACATCTGCCAAAGCATTAGCGCATCGCCTTTTTTCTTGAGGTATGCATTTGACCGATGAAAATGCAATTCCAACAGTTTTTTCATAGTTTCAGAATCATTTTCAGAGAAGTTTCGAACCGAATTTAGGGCGGGTGTGAACAAGTGAATAACTGTGTCTATGTATCGAAGTTTAGAGTATTTTATTCCCTTCGTAATCAAATCAACTGGAACAGGTGCATAAGGAATGGAGGGAACGAGAATCAGAAAGTCTTCAAAATTCTAAACCCAAATGCTGTTGCAGCCCTTCTCTGTGCACACCAATTTAGGATCTCTGATGGCTAACCTAAACCCACAAGGAAATTTCTCAAGGAGGAAGCATGATTGAGAGGCAGAGAGGCAGAATCAGGTGGTCTGGTTATATCTATCGATAAGACCACTCCTCTATTCTCTCCATCGTCAAGAACCATAAAGACCCTGTTCACTAGTAAAAGAGCATCAACACAGAGAGTTCCATAAAATTCTTCTCCCAACTGGATCTCACCCTTTGTCAATCTATCCATCCATATTCGCATGTAGTTGGGGGAAGAATATTCTTCTTGAAGATGTTCATTGTAGTATTGAAATTGATGGGTATTTTGTCTAATTCCTGCATCAAGAAACTCTCTTACAACAAAATTCCCTTCTATAATTCTTCCAATTGATTCCTCCACTGCAACCATAATTTTTTCAAGTGAATGATGCAACAGTAGAACTGAATTCTCTCGAATAGTCGCTCAACAGATTGGAATTGTGTCTGATCAATTTTGCGGTGCAAGGCTTCCATGAGAGAATCTGTTGTAATTCTTGTAATGGCTATTGATGTAGCAACATTCTTTCTTAACTTCTGATCAGCGAGGGCCTCCTTATGAAGAGCCACAAGCTCTTTCAAATCGAAGTTATTGGACGCGTTCACAAACCTCCTGTAGCTATGAGATATGCCCATTTCAACCCACAGGAAGGCCAACTCAACTGTACAATGGCAGAAGTTTCGTTATTGAAAATTGATATAGTAGAAAATGTGTTCAGGCTGGATGGATTATTTAACTGAATTTAACAGAATTTGTAGAAATATTTAGGAATTTGATGACAAGAAGGAGAAAAATTCTTTGACCTCGTTAGTGTTGATCAAATTTCAAAAAATTCCCATCTACCAGGGAGAAATATGGATAACCAAAAAATATTGATAAAAAAACGTTGGTAAGTAGTGTAACGCTGATTAGAATTCAGAGTTGAATAATGCATCTCATGAATTGAAGACAGGCTAACGTGACTCTAAACGTGGCTAAAGATATTACGTAAGTGATTTCAGTATTTTACTGATAGATGTTCAGTCCAAATTGGGAAAAAACACATAAATTATGAATTAAAGTGTGAACGTTTTCACAGTTAGAATGTAGATGTTTCTGGAATCCTGTGTAACATGATTGAAGAGCTTGATATATTTGATGAACACTTCATCCATTTTCACGAGGAGGAAGTTGAGCTTAAGATGGATGAAGTGTTCACCTAATGTTGAGCTCTTCAATCATATTACACAGGATTCCAGAAGTTCTAATCTACATAAAATTATGAAGTTTAAAGATGTTGTCTCAAAACTCAACAAAATTGTGTATAAATATCTTATAATGATATTTATTTATTTATCTATTTTTTTTTTTTAACTAAATTAGAATATCTTATGAAAGTGTTAAAAGTATTTATTTTATAGACTAGTTGGTAACATTTAAGAAAAATTTTAATATTTGAATGATAGCTTTTCCACATAGGTTAAAGTCTTATTATAATATGATGTTTTATTGGGAGCCACTTATGTATTGATTATGTTCACTATGTTGATTCTTCCCTGATTCTTGCAAGTAACAAAAAGAGTAAAAGTAATAATAATAATAATAGTATTTTAATATGATATTTTAAAACATAATGAATGAAAATATTTAAAAATATATATTTTAATAGGAACGAATATTCAATTTTACATATATAGTATTTTAAGATTTCCAAAGATTTAACCTACAAAATTCTAAATATAATTTGTTCACCAAACCACTCATGCTAGGATTGATAATTTTACTTTTACATATAATATTAATGATTAAGAATATGTGCAATTTGAATGAGTGTGTATTCATAAGTTTAAATTTGCAGGGGATATGGCAGGTATAACTTCCTAAGCATTAAGTATAATGATTTCTAAGCACTAAGGCAAGCCTCTTGTCCTTCTTTGTCTCATCCTATATAAATAAGGGAGTCCCATATACCAATTTAATGTCTCAATGGACAATGACATTGAAATATTACTAGCAATTGCACCTAATGTTGCAAAGGAAACGCCGTAAGGAAGAAGCTAGAAAGAAAGCAACTATAATTAATTTGATGTGACCTTATATTTATGTTTAGAATGTGTACGTTACAGACCTCAGTATTAAATCTACCCGAAAAGTAACATTAATTTTTTCCCAATAGACGTTGATATCAAAAGATGGGAAGGAAAAATCTTTGGTAATTAACTTTACAATTAGTCTCCAATACAGAATTCCACTACACTGTTCCTATACAATTCATTATTAAAAGCCATTCGACCAGGGATGAAATCAACCAATCCCGTACCACATAATTCAAGCATGAATACGAATTCAGAAAGGATTCTTCTATTATTATACACAGTAATTACAGGGGATTTATCTTCCGGCCTGATTTTCAATATCAGTGCAAAGTGACTCTAATTTTCAGAAAATTGGATTATCAGTTTGGCAGGAAACTTATTTACAGCTGGAAGCATTTCACATTACTGAGCTTATCAAATGAAAACCCCCCACATGTAAGAGTTATTAACAAAAATCTACAAAGAGGTATATATCAACTTTTTATCTTTTCATACAACCAACAACTTAGTGGGCTTTCCCAAATTTAACACCTACAAAAAATATCTGGCATGGCTATTTAGTATTGTGCCACACAAAAAATGACATTTCATATTTCCTACCTAATGTTAGGAACTATCTGATATTTGAACATACACCATCTGTGTGTATCCATTGAACACAGTGTTGTTCAGGCTACTCAACCCAAATTGTCTACATAAATATTTCTGATAATCTGGAATAACTGGTTCGGAGGAATGGGCAGAGTCATATCTTGTTTGATGTGTAAGTGATGGACCAACTACAGGTGGAACCTCCCAGTGCAGATCTAGCACAGATTCCACAAACTTGCTATTCTCAAAATGCTCAGCACACAAGATCATCTCAAAGCTATGGTTGAAGTTGTCTCTCATTTGTCCTCTGACACCCCACCAAATGTCCCCCGACCCACAAAGCTCTTTTATGTCCAAGGCCTAAAAAGAACGAAAACAAGGTAGGACAAGGTAAGACAAAAAAAAGAACAAAAACAAGGTAGAACAAAAACTGCCAATACATATAACAAAACATAAACCACTGAAACTGCAAACAAGAGGCCAGAGACAGCCCAAAACATAGCACTGAGACTGCCAACAATGTTAAAGACCAAATAATATGGGCAACGTTTAATTGATCAAATCATCTGAAATAAACAAGTCCTACAATCCAACCTGACTTCAACACGTCCAAAAATTGAAGCTTACAGTCAGCAATACCAGTGAACACTGAAACAGTGAACAAGAAGCCAGAGAGCCCAAAACATAGCACTGAAACTTCCAACAATGTTAAAGACCAAATACTCTGGCAACGTTTAATTGATCCAATCATTTGAAATAAATTAGTCCTACAATCCAACCTGACTTCAACACGTCCAAAAAAGTGAAGCTTGCAGTCAGCAATACCAGTGAACACTGAAACTGCCAACAAGAAGCCAGAGACAGCCCAAAGCATAGCACTGAAACTTCCAACAATGTTAAAAGACGAAATAATATGGGCAACGTTTAATTGATCCAATCATTTGAAATAAACGAGTCCTACATTCCAACCTGACTTCAACACGTCCAAAAATTTGAAGCTTGCAGCCAGCAATACCAGTGAATATAAGTATGTAATTGCTTCACATCTTAACATGCTTGTAAACCTTCGCAGTTGTTACAAGCATTTTCAATTTCTAGGGCAGTGATCTGGTCATAAGTTTGGCGTCTTATTTAATTCTTTCAGACTGTAGAGTCCAAAACCCTACTTTTGAAACTTAATCTTTCGTCATGTTCTCGCATAAACTTTACCTTATAGTGCCAACCACAACCACATAAAATATGTTTCCAAAGACTGTTAACAGCAAACAATTTCAATGAGTAAGACGTCAATTGTGAATTATGCAGATGGGATCCCAAAAATAATCTCGCATCTGCTCTTATATTTCACCTTATTAGTGAGGACTAAGATCAGCAATCCAGGACTTTCAAGGACGGAAGATAAAATGGAAGGCTGATTTAAAATGGCCAAGCAGACACACCTAATTAAAACAAAATGTTCTAAATGATGATCAGTATAACAATTGCAAAAGTATGAAGTTTTGCCAGGAACCATTGAAAATGCCGCAAATACTTAGCTATTAATGCCAGCAAAAGGAATGACTTTGCCTTAAGAGAACTGCATATTGATCTTCGCACCCTATACCCTCTGAAGGGAATCAAGAAATGACTTTGCATTCTACAAACAAAAACCTGGTTTATAAGAAAATGAAAGTGTAGTAAAATTCAGAAGGGTTTTCAAGCTAACAACATGCTATGGTACAATCTGTATGTGCACCCTCAGATGCTTTGATCCTCAACCACATGAAGTCAATAACAGATACAAATTTTCGTTCTATTTCTGATCTACAATGTATCAAAATTTCCCGGTAACTGTTGCAAATAGGGGCAAAACCACCCAAAATAATTCGTTTCTACAAATAAAACAATAAGAAACCTAATTCCCATCTTCACAATAGGAAACACACAAATATGTTCGCATATTTTACATCCTCATAAAAGCTACTGTCTACAGGCATTCACGATAACCAAAACCCCTGCTGCCATTTTTTCCCTGGATGTCATAGCCAAATTAACCTCCACAAGAAATTAAAATAATCAAGAATTTATTCTTCTAATGGGAAAACCATTACCATGATCATCTTTATCTTGGATGTCATAGACCAGCAATCAGAAGGGCATACGAGTTAAGAAAACCAAGCTTATACAGATTTCGATCAGGATTAAGATTAACATAAATTGGAACCAAATTTTGGCTTTGGTCTGAGGATACACGTAAATTAAACAACAGAACAACTTAAACACGGTGGTTCCTGCACAGAAACCCAAAGTGGCAGCAGATTAGTAAAAGTGCATCCCTTTAACATGTATTGCATCCAAACAATGTAGTGAAATTGCTCAATAGAATCAATTCCCCCTTGCATCAGAGCTTCTTTAACATGTATTGCATCCAAACAATGTAGTGAAATTTCTCAATAGAATCAATTCCCCCTTGCATCATAGCTGCTTCTTTAACATGTATTGCATCCAAACAATGTAGCGAAATTTCCCAATAGAATCAATTCCCCCTTCGCATAGAAGCATCTTACAAATGTTCCTCGAGAAAGCTGGCAAAGTAAAATTTGCAAATTCATTATATGGAACTTGTAGACTCTCAACACAATTTCTTTCGTGTATCAAACGGAAGTGAATAATAAGATTTGATACTACCCAATAGATCAAACTTAAAAACCCAATTAAATAACAACAAACTTAAAACTCCAGTTAAATAACATCAAAGAAAGCAAGGAAAATGAACATGGACTCTATTCAGGTTGAGCCCTGAAAATTTTGATCATTATGAACTGATTCTGCAAGATCAAAGCTAGAGAGTCAGAGCAAAATCATTACTCTGGTCATGGTTCACATGCACCCATTATTTGGCCCATAAATTGGCCAAAGAACAACAGTGTTCAGAAACCAAATATTCAACTGAACCTTGTCAAAGCCCATTATCCAGAAAACAAGTAACATGAACTCTACAATATCATAAAGCTTCCAGTTTAACTCGAAAACATGATGAACTTATTCCACAAGAGCAAAGCAAGAGAGCGATCTGACCCTTGAGACCCCAATTATCCAGAACTTCCATACGGAGAATATTTTAGTCTTCAGCAATAGTGTGAACTGAAAGCCAACTATCAAACATCTCTTAGAAAATAAGTAAAGACGGAAGATGTTTTGACTCCAACGATCCTTTACACAGTCCATTAGACAACATCAGCACTGCAAATTGCCTCTGCAACAGGGGAAAAAGACCCAGAAATCCTCAAGGATGGAAAAATTTACTCTGAATATGAGAACTATTTTATTTATTTGGAAAAAATAAAACTTGCGATATATTACAGGTTTTTCAACACAGAAATTTACCAAGATGAAGAAATAATTTGGCAGACATGATTATTCAAACTATATGAAAGACCTAGCCAAGTGGGTTAACCTAGCCCAGTGGGTTAACTCGAGCAGTTAGGTCACGGAATCAAGTCCCCAGGCTGGCTGCCACAGTGAATATTGTGGGCCTTGATGTTCCTACCATGTTAGGTTGCCAAAACTGCAACCAGTCTTTTTACCCTGAGTACCATCCTGGAAATGAGGAGTGCCTGGTGGGTTTCCATAAATGTGCAGTTCATCTAAAAGAACAATCTATACAAGGACCAGAGAAACCATTTATAGCCATGAACTACCATACACACTTCATTATTGCAGAGAGGCAAAGAAATAACCAAAGATGGAAAGAGAGCCCAGCACCCATTCTTGGGTTAAAAAAGGCACTTGATTGAATTTTGTCCATCTGCAACTCTGTTATAGTATAACAAGCCATGCTCTAGACAGCACAGAAACGAAAAGAGATTAAGAGAAGTCTAGACTTAATTTTTATTCAGTTTGGATAGGATCAAGAATAATTTCACCTTGTTCCAATGGCAAAGTGAAATTGATGCTCAGTTTTAGAGTGCGATAGGAAGGGAAGCAAATAAACTGTAATCACAAACATCCAACTGTGAAGCACTCCATTTACAGAGAATAAAAGTATCACTTCTTTTACGTTCATTTAGTTTATTTACAGATATTGTACCCAGATTTGTTCATGCAGAAAGATCTCATTTTCAGCCTGCTAAAAGAAGTTCAAATTGCCCAAAAACATTCCAAGGCTACAAGCTACTTGATACAAATATATGAAGTTTTGATAGAAGGTATATATCACAGGCAAATTTGAATAACATATCAAGTAATTAAACATTAGTAGATCTGTGTATAAATAGAGAAATTAGTCAGCCGTCATTGACTATCCAGCAAGTTGCAAAGGAGAAAAGCAACATTAACTCCTCAATGTGGGGTTCTCTTCTATACAAGTACACAAGGGCATGATTTTCTGATTGCTCAGGAAAAATGATACCTTGTGGCAAATATAATTCGTCTGTATGTGCTACCCCTAAAAATCGGATTTTCCAGCAGATCATCACCAGTGTCAGGATCTTCTCAAGCATAGAGGACCATTCAAGTTTCAACAATCACCCATGCGTGTTTTCTACCAGTAACATCGAACATGATCTCATGTCTACTAGTACTTGCCGGTGAGCTGTGAGAATCAGTATGACACAACAATTGACATATAACATACCGGTAAACATGCAAATAATGGATTTTCAATGTAGCAGAATGCTCTTAATTTCTGGAGCTAACCTTTGACAAAATCAATAATAAGCAGTTCAGAATTTTATACATTTTCTTCTGGAGGGAAAATCTGCGTGCCTGTCTGTTCTGGAATAAACATAATCTGATTTACCCCACCCCCACCAGTAATGCTTCCAACACACTCATATCAACCTACTTCAAGGATTGTTTGTAGTCCTATGCTTCTGAATCAACCATCCAGATCCATTAACCATATACAAAATTCTAGTCCTTCCAATGAGGCAGATGAATTCACCCATCTCCCCACAAAACTGTCTGACAATATTGATTTTTTTTCATGCGCCTTGGATATCAATTTAAAGGCACAACTGGAACTGAAAGACTTGGCAGAAAAAATATGGTTTGACCTACCCATTCAATGCTGGCTCTCGAAAGAAACTTGAGTAGATAGACTTTTTGTTGCTACATCAGAAGCTGTAGCCAGACCCTGAAGCATTCTCATGACCTCCACAGTATCATCTAAATAATACTTTGCTTTACTCGGTTTCTGGTAAACGGTACAAGCAAACACTTCAACTATAGAGGCCATAGATGGTTCTGCCATTGCAATACTCGCAAACATATCTTCATCAGATCTGTCATCTCCTATGCACAAAACAAAATCTGGTGGCTTTCCTCTTTCAACCATTGTTGACAGAAGTTGTTGTGCTACCAAACCCTTACTAACACCCTGTAAATTCCAAATCAAATGTGTGTAAATACTAAAACCTACTTCACAAAAAACCAACTGAACAATTTCTGTTGCTCACATATATAAGTACTTTCCGTACCTGGGGTTTAACTTCAACAATATGCTGGCCACTTTTGACCTCCACAGGCTCATTTGCAAGCACACTCTCCAGATGATCTAAAAGCTCCTTGGATTGGCATGATCCAAAATCCGGATCAGCATCCTGATGATGCCAAACCAAAGCAGTTTCTTTAGCTTCTATGGTAGAACCATCAGTAGTTTCAATATATAATTTCATAACAGGCTCTGCTGTTTTCTTCCAGTCAAAGTCTGCAGTGGGTAGCGTTGTTTCCCATTCAGAATCTTGGTTCCACCTGAACCATACAAAAACAATTTAGAAGAAAGAAGTCATGATAAATTAGAGATCAAGCATAAAACTATGTTACAATTGGTAAAAAAACATGAGAAAATAAGTTTCAAGAGATTGCCCCATGCTCTGCTGCAATCCCTAACTTATGGCAAGGTGAAAACCATTCACTGAGAGATTTCCGACCTCTTCCACTCACAATAAAGACAACATTTTTAGGGTCATTGCATAAGCTGTTTACAACAGATATTACTTGTGGACTTGGTGTTTTGTTGATAGAAGTCTGAGGCATCATAGTACCATCATAATCCAAAAAAATTGCCCTGCTGTAGGTTCTCTTTTATGCGGAGACAATATGTTCTGTAGCAAGCTTCCTATAGCTTGGATTAAGTGCTACAACCCTGAAACTCAATCCAAATCCAATACCCCAGCACCTTCTCTTAAAGTGATCCCGGCATACTCTCTCCAAATCCTGCTCAAAGCTGTGAGTCCAATAATTTACACCATGTGTGCTCACATACTTGTAATGTTTTTCATGCCGTAGTTGCTGCTCAGCCTCAGGAATTGTCAGGGATACATTCATGGCATCAGCAACAGCTTCTATGTTCCAGGGATTGACCCTGATGGCTCCACTGAGAAAAGGAGAGCACCCTATGAACTCAGACACGACTAACATACCCTTCTTTGGAGTACCAGAACTTAATCCTAAGGCTTCATCTACTTTGGAGCTACCCTGTCTGCAACCAACATATTCATAAGGAGTGAGATTCATTCCATCCCTCACAGCGTTCACCACACAACAATCTGCAATTGTGTAGAAAAGATATTTCTGCAATGGACCAGTAAATTGATTGTTATTCGCTTCAATTCTAACCAATTGTACCGCCATGCCAATCTCTGGCACCAAGTTGCCGGAGAATTGGTTGTTGTGAATGGCCAATTGGGATAAATTCTTTGCATTCCCGATCTCAGCACTGATTTCCCCACAAAATTGTTGAAACTTAGATCAACAATATTGACATTGGGCAGACCCCAGATTCCACTGGGCACTCTGCCGCTGAGATTATTGTTATTGACTCTGAAACGTACCAAGCTTTTGCAGGCCCCGTATGAGAGAGGCAATTCTCCTGTGAAAGAATTGCCAAGAGCAAGAAAGTACTGCAGGTTTCCTCCTCTGCACATGTCTTCGGGAAGCGGGCCATTGAGCCGATTTTCCGACACTTCCAGCATGTTGAATTTAGACAGACTGCCGAGCTTCTGCGGTAATGGTCCTGTAAGATTGTTCCGATATACTGATAGCCCTTCTAGAAGCGGCAAGTCCGCGAAGCTTTCAGGAATTTGGCCGCAAAGATTATTATTATCGAACTGGATATATGTTACATTCTTCAAATTCCCGAGCTCTTGTGGAATGCTGTAGTGCCCAAATTCACAGGAGTCATCCAGTATGGAAGCTCTGCAAGCGCAATGGCAGTTGCTTCTTGAGTTTTTCCCTACCAATTCTGAATAAAAAGAAGCCCTAAAAACCTTCCACTAACTAAATATTTGCAACTACTATTGTTTTTTCATCAAACGACTGAATATGTTTCAATCGTCTAACATATAATCTAACGGTTTCACATTATGACACGATGCACATCAGCAAAGTTGTTTTCAAATAATAACGCCTTACGGCGTAATTATTATTACTATTTAAAAATAAATATATATTTTTTATGATTAAAATATTAAAATAATATGTATACAATAAAGATGAATAATTATCTATTTTCGTTATGGAATTTACATGTATAAGGGATTGTGCCTCAAAGAATTCAATAAAAAAATCTATATTAATGTTTCTCCTCATTACCTTGCATGTTATAGCTTGGATGTAATATGTATATAACATTTTGACATAGTGATATGATTGGAAAAAAATGATTTAGCCAGGAACGGTGGTTTGAGCAACATCTGTCAGACAAGCATCGATGCAAGTGTGAGATTGTTGCAAGCCTAAACACATTTCCTCCCCTCCATCCTCTGCCCTTTAGGTTGTTATATTTCTTTTGATGCAACATTTTTGTAGTAACATCATAGGCATGTTCTATTCTTTCAATGTATCTTTACACCTTTAGGGATAATTGCTAGTTGTTATCCTCCCCAACTAGGTTCAAGTCTTGTAAGTTGACATGTTTATACTCTAGAATAGAGTAACTATGTTTCCCTCTTAAGTGAGTCCATACTGAGGGATGAACTAGTACCAACAACCTCTCTCTTGCCTTGGGGATGAGAGGGAGGTCGACTTTCTTACTTGGGTGGTACCTAATGCACAAAAAATTAGTCAATTGGAGTTATCTTGGGTGGTTGCGCAAAATGTTTTTTGTCTTCCCCATCCAAGTTCAAAACTTTGGTAGTTCCATGATGAGCTATAATGTATTGATGAATATTGTTGTAATGAATTCATGTCTATGAATACTGTTGTATTGAATTCAAGCCTTGTGAACTCTTAAGTGAGTGTACATGTGGGATTCCTAGTACCAACAACCTGAGTCTAGCCCTTGGGCTTAAGAGAGAGGTCGATTTTTTTTTCATATATATATATCCATTTTACCCCCCCCCACACACACACATATCCATTTTACCATATAGATTAAAATCAATGATTCATATTTGTAACTATTATATTTAAGAACTTCATAATTAAATTAATTGATAAACATATAAAAACTTAACGGTTACAATAAACTCTTATATATAATGCTATGCTAAATTTAAAAATTAAGCTAAAAATTTATAAAACATGTGAAAGAAAAATACCAAAGACATAAATATATAACTATATGTATAATATTTTAATATAATGAAAAATAAAAATATTCTATATATAGATATGTGAAATTTATATAAATAAATAATATTGTTAAGAACTAGTATAAATCCTTCTTAACTCTGAATCTACCAAGGGTAAAGAGGAATCAAATATCTAGAGGTGAAAACCTTTCCACAAGCTTTATACTCAAAAATGGGTTTACATCTTAAAAGATTTGATCCTCTGAGACACATAGTAGAAATCTATATCATACATTTCATTGTGATAATATGATCTTTGATGGTAATTACATATTTTGGTTCAAGTATTTATTTATGTAATTGTTTTTTGTTTTATGAAAAAATATTATTATATTTTATATAAAGAATATACTTGTTTTAGTTTTTAGGGGACTACTCAAATTCAATAAAAGAGAATAACAATCATTCTGCACAACCACCTAAAATATACCCTATAAATAAATCTTATTATTAAAAAATACTTTTTTCATGATCATAACGCACATTCCTACAATAAAATCAACTCATTTTATGCTGGAGTGTTACTAATAATTAGAGACAAAATTAGAGACAAATCAATGGAGTAAAATTGATGGAACCACAACAAGTACCATAAAGAAGTGGGCATAAACTAAAATTTCTAGCCCAATTCATTGTCTTTCGTATTTTTGTAGGCAACATTTTGTTAATATTTTTTTAATATTATTTGATCATTTTTAAACATTAATATTAAATTTAACTTTTTTATTCACAATGTTAGTCTTTAAGGATTGTTATTAATTTCGATAGATAAAGAGTGTGGAAAAATGGGAAATGTGTATGAATTAGTGATATTTAGTATGTTGGCATCATGGTGTTGGAATTAATGTCCACAATGAGTTAGTTGTGTGATGGACATTGACGTCAATAACTATAGGATGTGTGTATGATGGGTTGATGTGTTCTAGAACCGCAAAGGTGCTCGGCATGATGGTTACAGGTGGTATGAAGCAAGAGTTGCAGATCTAGGTGAAGAAATTTGAGCTTTCCCAAAATTAGGTAACAAACACAGGTTAAAGATGAGAAATCAATATTTGCAGCATTGGTAGAGTAGATTAACACAGGTTAAAGATGAGAAATCAATATTTGCAGCATTGGTAGAGTAGATTACAACCCAGATTACTAGTGGGTAACCAATGTTCGTCGACCTATAAGATTGTTTTCGACATTTGTGGTTTTCTCCCTTGGTTTTGCATCAGGGAATTTTACCATAGATTTGCCCTTGGTTTTGTAACACACAACAATTTCATGATGGGTATCACTATGGTACACCATGCCGAAGCCTAAGATATTGAATTAGCCCGTCTAAGGAGCGATGGATATATAAGTAAAGGTGAAATGACATTTGTGTGCATTAACTTAGTAATTAATAATAAAATCCAGTTTGTTTTTTTCATCTGAACAAAAATAAAAATCTAACTGAGTAATTAAGATCTATTTGTTTGTGGATCAGTTAATGTAATGACTATTGTTTTGGTAAAGGTTCCACTGGGAGCGATCAAAGCCATAACATAAAATTTTATGTGAAATTTGATTATGGAATATAAATATTTAGTTGAAGATGTCCTAAGGAAATTGATTGGGTGATTTGGATTGATATGGGAAATGTTATGATTTTTTATGTTTGTTCTAGTACAATCATTATTTTGTATCAATTGTCTATTGTTTATTTGTTTTGGCTCAATGTGTGATGAAGTGTGAATGGAGTAAACCGAATTGATGGATCAATTGATGCATTGAGGGTAAATTAATAATCATGTTGATGCATCACTAATGATATCGTGATATGGCACAATGTGGACAATCTTACCAACGATTCTCTGTGCGGTCTATGTAAATTAAGTGTGATTAAGTTTGTGCTTCAGTGTAATCATGCATTGAAATCAAGACCTATTTGCAATGATTATCTATGGAGCGTTGAAATCTAAGGTAAAAGCACTGATCTAATTAATGAAATGAATACTCGTTTGGTGAATTGTTAATGTTGGTTGTCTTTGATCTAGTTAGGTATAAGTCAGGGATATTAAGGTGCAATTCTTGGCCTAAGATCTCTTATTCAATACCGAAGATAGTCTAAATGCAATGTGTGATAGTCTAAATGCAATGTGTGATGCGTTGGGCACTATAATGTTGGTTAGTATATTTAAATCTCTCCATTGCACAAATGCTAAAAACATAAGTGTGATTTAACTAGGTTGTAGCTTTGATAAAGACATAACCTTGAAGACCGTTGTGTTAGTGTGTTTGGCGCACGAATGTACCAAATCACACTTGCTTAAGAGGGGTGGTTTTTCCCTCTTAAGTTATTGTCCATAGGCAGAAAATAGATGGAGTCAAGCAAGTTAGTGGAACATGCTAAAACATAAACATACTAGATAGAGAAATAGCATGCATATTCAAATATAAAAACTAAACTAAAACTAAAACAAATAAAAAAAAAGCTCTAAATAGAGTCAAACAACTTCAATAATCCAAACGACAATGCTTACGTCCCCTCTTATTGAGTGCTGAGGAAATGAGGATGAAACTTTAACCCACGTGCCAAGGGGCCCTTGGAACTATGGAGCTCCAAGTCCTGATGCAAGGATGTCTTTACTTCTGAGCTGCCTTGGCGCAAAGTCTCCCTCTCTCTACAATGGTGGACTGGAGTTGTTGGATGGCCAACAATTGAGTCCCCTCTATCTCTGCTTCGAATCACACACTGCTGGTATTGCTTGGGGAAATTCTGGCCAACATTACAATGTGTTCTCCTATTATTCATCTCTTGGTGGCATTTTATAGGAGAATTCAAATCCTCCTTCCCTCTCTTGGTACATTGTGGATGATGACCCAAGAGAGGAGGGTGATTCCATTGTGTGCTCCCTTGAGGTCCTAAGGAGGCTTGGGCGACTGTCCTTAGGAGGCCTCAAGTGTGGGATCAATGTCCTGGAGTGTGCCTTGTGGTTCTGGAACATGGATTTTTGAGGAAAAGCCGCGCAAGACGCGCTTATCAAAGAATTATGCGCGAAAAGGTGCATTTCATTGGTTCCTTCAGTGCGCAACTTGATTTTTCCTTTTAGACCTCAGAGATTTTTAAATACTTTATATTCTCTAATGTCTCTTAGCCCTATAAATCCTTCTGCCTGAAATTAAATAGTGTCATCCTTGCTTGTCCGATTTTCCAGTGATAATAGTTTCCCCCTAATGTGTGAGGTCTAGGAAGAACTATATAGCTGAAATACATTATAGTTTCTTTTCTGTGTAATGTGTGGAGAGAGAGAGACCTGCGTGTAGCTCGGAGTTGGAGACACCCTGCACTGGGTCGAAGAGTGACCATGTCCTGTGGGATCCCTGCAAGCAATGGTATAATATAAGATATACAAATTTTCTATGAGGTGGGCACGTCCCATGCTCGTGATGCTTTGGCTAGTTAAACAAATCTATTTGATAGATACAGATTCTTTCTGTGTCACTAGTATGGTAGTGATATGTTGGTTGATGACGACGATTGCTGATGCCGTCAGGGGCGTTTTTTTTCTTTGAGGATAGGTGGAATGCAGTACCCACATGTGTGAAATTGGTATGACATATAAATGCACATTGTATGCATAGGTGATGGTTGGGACCTTCTCGTGTAAGAATTGTTGAAAGAGACGCTTATAAAGGCACGGGTCTTCGAAAAATTTAATCAAAGTGTAATGGTTTTCAGGTACAATACCATCTTGACATGAAAGCTTGTCTTGTAGTCGAATGTTAGGAGGAACGATGACATCTGTGGGCAATGATGTCTCCCATAGTGTCACCAGAGGATGCCCTTTTTGTGGAGAGGGGTGATCCAAGGTACCGCTTCCTTTTTGGAAAAGAGGTGTTGATGTCGAAAAAAAGGAAGCCTCAATCGAACGAGGGGGTCACTGATACAAAGGATCATGATCCTGGATGTGATGGGTTTAGCATAGGCATAATGGCGAGGGGTGATTGAACACTGATGATGGGGATTCAGTGGCCCAAGGTAAGAGTATAAAAAGTAGCTTGGTGACAGTCATAACTATTTCTGATGGGGAAATCCCTGGATTTGGTAGGACTTCCAGGGTGGGTATAAACTGGTTATGAATGTCATGGTGGCTTTTACGTGAGGGCGTGATACTCTGACCAAGGGTGACTAGGGACTGCTGCCATGGGAGAAAAAATGAATGGGTAGGTGGGGGACATAGTGTGCCGTTTGCGGTCTTTGTACACTTACCAAAAGAATAAAATAATGGGGTTTGGTTTGTACAAAACACAGAGACGGGTGCCCCAAAACATGAAAATGTTCGCTCACTGATGATGTGAGGAAGGTGTTTTGCTGAGGGTGGGGGCCCCATTGGTTGGTCTCATGTGTGAGGTTGATGAAGTGGATGAAAAAATGTCGCAAATGGGTTATGCTAATGGAGGTATGGTAGGCCAAATGCGAGGTGCAGTAGTGCGCTTTCAAT